>OY856415.1:658713936-658991436 GCA_963693085.1 Alisma plantago-aquatica
ACATAATAATTACACAGGATTGGTCATAACCCAATGCCTGGAATAATGTCACAGGATTGGCAATAACCCAATACCTGGAATAATTGCACATGATTGGTAATGACCCAATACCTGGAATAATTGCATAGGATTGGTAATAACGCAATGCCTAGAATAATGTCATAGGATTGGTCATAACCTAATACCTGGAATAATTGCACATGATTGGTAATAACCCAATACCTGGAAAATTTGCACAGGATTGGTAATAACCCAATACCTGGAATAATTGCACAGGATTGGTAATAACCCAATGTCTGGAATAATGTCACAAGATTGATCATAACCCAATACCTGACATAATTGCACAGGATTGGTAATAACCCAATACCTGGAATAATTGCACAGGATTGGTAATAACCCAATACCTGGAATAATTGCACATGATTGGTAATAACCTAATGCCTGGAATAATGTCACAGGATTGGTCATAACCCAATACATGGAATAATTGCACATGATTGGTAATAACCCAATACCTGGAATAATTGCATAGGATTGGTAATAACCTAATACCTGGAATAATTGCACAAGATTGGTAATAACCCAATACCTGGAATAATTGCACATGATTGGTAATAACCCAATGCCTAGAATAATGTCACGGGATTGGTAATAACCCAATGCCTGGAATGGTTGCACAAGATTGGCATAGTCCAATGCCTGGTATGGTTGCACAGGATTGGCATAGTCCAATGTCTGGAATGGTTGCATAGGATTGGCATAGTCCAATGTCTGGAATGTTTGCATAGGATTGGCATAGTCCAATGCCTTGACAGAATATGATGATGTATACTCACATGATTGGTACAATTCAATATCTGGCTAACAGATTGGCTAAGGTCAACAAACAGAAATGAGAATGATTCATGGATGACATACCATGATAATGAGTATCTCAGGATAAGCTTGAGATGTTGATATAGTAAGATGGATAAATGATATACATGTTCTTCATATTCCTTATAAAGTGAATAAATGATTTACTTCTCTATCATAGATAGTTGCAATGCTTTAAAAGATGAGAATGTTCTAAACTGCTTATCCTCTTCTCAGTTTTATAATGTTTATCTGCAATAATAATGTTTTTGGTGGAGAGTTATATCTCTCACTGGGACAATTTCAATTGTCTCACCCCCGTGGGATCCAACATTTTTAGGTGGATGCAGACAGGGAGGTAGAAATCATACAGAAGGGAAAGACCAAAAACATCAGGGACATCAGTAACATCTTAGGTGGAGATACTGGCTGTCGTGTCTTGTAGATGCGTGTCCTATGTATCGTCTCTGTACTCTCAGGTCCTAAGAGTTAGTAGTTAGTGCTTTTATAATCGATCTGAGATTTTGTCTTGAATGCCTCGAGGTTTTGTGTTGATCATGTGTAGACTTAATAGAGCAATTGATCTATGTAATCCTCTAGAAAAGATGGAACATGGTATGTACTTGTGGACCCGAATTTACATGTAATACTTTGATTCTTGTTGTTAAGAGTTTCCTGGAATTGGATCTCTTTGCAAAAGGTTTTACTTTTTAGTGATTTTTTTGTTAATCCGTTGTTAATGATCGCTTCCTCTTAGCTAATGACGTTTTGTTCGAATGGTGTGCTACAAGTAGTAAACCAGGAGTGGTCGTACCAATCAAAGAAGGGGAAAATACGTGCCTTGGTGAATAATAAAACACTGACAACGATGGGGCATCATTGTGTTTATTTAGGTTGAGCTTTATATGTCGGTGAATACTTTCCTCAAGGATGTTAGGGAGGTGAGATGACGTATTAATGGGAAGTGGAAGTTACAACAAGTAAAAAGTAGAATTGTTGAGATAAATATGGAGTGCATTTATAGAGAAGTGGTGGAGAGTGGGTGGGATGGACAATTCCTCGAGTTTCTCCATGTTCTTGGGTGGTGGGGTTTAGTTGTTGGTGTGGTTAGTGGGATCGTGAGTTTTGGGTAGAAGATAAGTATCGATCGATACAAAAAATCCTTGAAAAAAGGAGAGAATAGAGAGAGTTAAGGAGAGTGTTCCATTTTGAAATGGAACGATGTGATTGGTTGGTGGCATGCAGTTGTAATTTGTTCAATAAACTCACTCTTTTTATAGTATAGATAAGATATGATGTATTAACAAATCATTTGTTGTTGTTGAAAATATGTTTTGTTTGGTAGATGAATGCATGGTTATGGTCAAAGACCCCTTTATGTTTGCATGTTGTGAATGTGAATGGATCCTTTTAGTTGACAAGTATTTGGTTTGTATGTTGAGCCTTTTTTTAATTACATATGTAATTGTTTGTCTTTGCAACTCGAGGTTTCTACATATCATGTAAACATATATAGTAATAGAATAAGTTTTGGAGGATTTGGCGTGATGATGCAACCATGAAAGTGCAAAGAGCGTCCATGGAGTCATTGATGTGATGTAACATAAATTTTGGTTCATGAGTTGATGATGGATATGATGCAATGGACTTTAGGTGGATAGTAATCCTTTTTGGATCCAAAGGATTACATTAGAAATGGCCATAATCGATGATGCATGGTTGAAGATTGTGTTTTTTCAATTGTTGATATAATATGTATATGATATATATTATAAGTATGTGGTGTTTGGATGTATGTATATATAAATAAAAACCCTCATATATAATATTAAGTCTGAGATGTTTCAAATGTGCAATACACATGAAAAACTTGATCGAAAAAGTGTGGGAACACCAAAGTGTGGTGCATTCTATATCTCCTGGAAGTGTGAGAATATATATGTCGATCTGGTAAAGGAGGGTACATATTTTACTATCTTAAACTATGGGTCAGACTTTATTAGGTGACCTTAGTAGCATTAATAACCTAGAGGCATATAGATGGATATGCCAAAGGGTTGTGCATCCATCTATTTAAATTTGGATTAGATGCAATTGGAAAACTTTGTCTACCTAAATACACGAGTTGTGGGTGATCAATCAAAGCTGACTTATGATTTGATGAAATATGGATCTTGTGTCACTAGAAGATTTTATGATGCAAATCTTACAAATTAATTGAGAGGGATATTAATTTGTAATAAAATATTGGGAGTGGTATAATAATTAAAGACCCAATAAATATTGATAATTTTTAATCAATTATTATCTTCTGTAAATGCATGTTGTAGATAAAAACGAAACCAAAAACAACAAATTTTCAGTATTATCGGTCCTTGAGAAGGAAAAACTAAATGGGAATAGCTTCAATGACTAGTTCAGAATAATGAGAATTGTACTCACAAATAAGTGCAGCTATGTCATGGATACACCAATACCAAATAAACCAACTTTGAATGTGCCTGGGGTAGAAACAAAAGATCATAAGCAACATTTTGATGATACCATGGACATCAAATGCCTTATGCCATGCTCCATGATCTTTATTTTCAAAAGAAACATGAGAATATGGATAGAACGTCTATGGGTCATGCACAAAGAATAGGTAAGGCAATATGCTATGATGTCTTTAAGTTGTTATTTAAGTACAAAATGATGAAAGGTGATCCAATTGAAACCTGTGTACTCAAGTTAATTGGGTGTGTGGAAAGTCTAGTTAGATTGTGATTTATTTTAGGTCAAGATTTGTCTACGGATGTGATAA
Source organism: Alisma plantago-aquatica (assembly GCA_963693085.1). Lineage (NCBI taxonomy): Eukaryota > Viridiplantae > Streptophyta > Magnoliopsida > Alismatales > Alismataceae > Alisma > Alisma plantago-aquatica. The sequence continues at coordinate 658,717,598 of OY856415.1, forward strand.
TGTAAGTGTTGTCAGATTCATATAAACAAATTTTCATGAACTACAACATGAGAAATTTTGTTAAACCACTTACAGAGCTACTTGGTCTATATAGAACAGTTTAGGGGCAAATGAAAGACAAACACAATTCCATGTTGATGGTCAACAGAGGAAAAGGAAACTCCCAAGTGTAAAGGAAAATTCAAGAAAGGTTCTAAGGTTGGACAAAAGTGTAAGGTGTATGTACTTAAGGCAGAATGAGGAGTGGGTAAGGAAGAAAATTATCACCACTATCACCAAGCTAGGTATTGGAAGTGAAATTGGCATCTCTACCTAGAGGAATTTAACAATGAGAAGGGGATAGATATCTCCATTTAAGGTATATACTTTATAGAGATAAACTTATCTACTTCTTTAGTATGGGTATTAGATACTAGATATGGATTTCATATATGTTCAAATATGCATAATATAAAAAGAAGTAATCCCTTTAAGAAAGCAGAGGTAGACTATGCATGAAAAATGGAGCAAGAGTTATTTCTACTGATGTAGGTATCAACTATTTATCTAAGACCATTAGGCTTGTTATAGAGTTAGATAGATCTATTATGTAAATAGGAACATTGTTTTTGTTTCATGTATGAATAAGAATGATTTTGAATTTCATATCAAGAATGGTTCGTGTTCTATTTATAAAGATGAGATATTTTGTGAAAATGTTCGTATATCTTATGGTCTTTATTTAGTATATCTTGAGAAACATATATCCAATACAAATAATACAAAACATAAACTCGATGACTCAAACAAAGATATATGTGGTATTGTCATCTAGGACACATAAATGAGAAGCACATTTCTAGACTCCATAAAGATGGATATCTACACTCATTTGATTTTGAATCAATTGAGACATGAGAATCTTGTTTATTAAGTAAGATGACAAAACACCCTTTATTAGAAATAGTGAAAGGGTAAGTTATTTATTAGGACTCATGCGTACTGATGTATGTGGCAACTGAGTTATTAGGACTCATGAATATTGATGTATGTGGACCTTTTAGCACATATTCTAGAGATAATCATTAATACTTCATCACATTTACTAGTGACATTAGTAGATATGTATATGTGTATCTAATGAAACACAAGTCATAATCCATTGAAAAGATAAATGAATTCATGACTAAATTACAAAATCAACTTGGTAAGAGTATTAAATAACATTGACCAATCGAAGGCGGTGAATGCTTAAGCCAAGAGTTTAAGGCCCTTTTGATGGATTGTGATATTGTACCATGATGAACTCCACCTAGAACACCATAACATAATGGTGAATCAGAAAGAAGGAATCGCACCATGTTGGACATGGTACAATCTATGATGATTTTTACTTTTCTTCCAACTTCCTTCTGGGGATATGCTTTAGAAAGAGTAAGTTTACACTTATTTGTGCACCTCTAAATTGGTTTAAAAGACACAACATGTGATATGTATTGTGAAATGACCCAATATGTCATTTACAAACATTTGAGGATGTGAAGCTTATGTCAAGACATAGTTATATGAAAAGCTTGGACCCAAATATGAAAAATGTCATTTTGTTGGATATCCTAAGAAAACCAAGGGATATTAATTTTTATATTCTATATGACAACAAAGTATTTGTTTCCAAAACTATTATAACTATTTTTGAATCTCATATTTATCTTGTAACTCAAGAAACCTCAAAGTTTAGTGTGGCACGTCTTGAGAAAGAGGGATATGGGTTTTGTTGGTATGTATGCCCAGAGAGCCAATCATATGATGATTGTAGTGTGGCATTAGATGCATGATTTGATAATAATAAGGGTAGTTTCATCTATTATGTTTGTCTCGCTCATGAGATGATGCCATAGATATAATAGATGTCTAAAGAATGATGATACTCGATGACATATGTCTTCAGGTTGATGACTTGAACAATGAGATCAAATGTATGATAAGAGTACATGCACTCTTGTTATGTCCCTAGTCAGATATTATTATGGAAATAAAATAGACAATAGTAATACATAAGGCTAGAGTGTGTGTTGATTGATGATAGAGTCTCATTAGTCATGATATGTGATCTCAAGTCAAGCACACATGTACATGTTAGAGAACAATGCATCATACAAACCCACCATGAGAGTGATACACAGAGACCATGGAATTGTACTCATAATCATTTCTCATAGTGATAGTGGTGAAAGTGGTTCTTAGACCTGAAGTTACTACACTCATCACATGTTGTTTGATGTACTTAGACATCATCCAATGTAGCCTTGAATAAGGGTTGCCATAAAGGTGATGCTCATGTGCATTGTGACACATTGAGATTGAGTGTGAATGATGTAGATGGGATTTGTTCCTCCTACTGGAGATTGATATCCAATCCTATTGATAAGAGAGATTGAGAAATGTATGGCCATACTCATGTGATTCAATATGTGATATGCAAAATCACATGCATCTCAGATAGTTTGCTCTAAACATGGATTGAATGTTGCAGAGGATTATGATTCCATGCCTTGAGTTCAATCTAGATGCCAGTGATAAAGGAACTAAATGACCACAATAACACTGATCACTGATTGTAGGTTGAAGTTTTTCTTCAACTTTCCATTTACTTGGGTAGCAATGAAGTGTTACTAGACTTTTCTCTTTGCTTGTAATGTCATAAGTTGGTTATGGACATTCACTGCCAACGTAATTTGGGACCTATAGGGTCACACACATAGGATACACGTGGAATAGGAGTTTATTCATGAATGATGTTTAGATTGATCACTAAAGATGTTTAGGTATTCAATTAAACAATTGAGGTTCGAAGTTGACTAACTAGACTCTGAACTGACCGGTTCAAGTGTTGAACCGATCGGTGTAATGTCAAGTGAATTGGGATCAACATTGCTTGATCAATGGTTGAACCAGGGTGTGAAATGACTAGTTCACATAGTGAAACAATCGGTTTACAGGTTCCAACTGACTAGTTCATGGGATGATCCTCTTAGTTAAATGGTCAATTTGATTGGATCAAGGATCAGTGTTGACATCATGTTTTGCATTAATCACACATTGATTACCAATATGATTCTAAAGAGGAAATTACTGAACCAACCAGTTCATTAGGTGAGTTGATCAGTTCACCCTACCAACAGACTGGTTGGGCGTACACTGGTCAGTTCACCGCTTGAAGTTTCCAGAAAATTTTTGAAATTCGTCCTTTCGACTCCCGTACAGATTGGGAACCCTGACCCTGGCCTTTGCTATAAATAGAGGGGTATTGGGGGCTTCCCAAAGACAATAATTAGCTCTGATAATTTTTATCCTATCTATTTGTGGTAACCAATAGAGTTCCCGGGCAAGTCCTACCTAAAAAAGGGAGGGATAGTAAGGGAGAGACAATTATGGGAGAGAAAATCGGCGCTAATACACCGACGTTTGATGGGACAACTCCTTTCCATTGGCTCTGGTAGTGTAATGTGGAGTTCTTAGTGGTACGCATGGACTACTCTAGAGGTGAGGAGTTGTTCATGCTAGGAGAACTGTGTCAACTGATGTCCATCATGACAGACCAAGAGGTTGTTGGTGACGACTATTTGAGTGTTGCTAAAGAAGGAGCATGCTGTTTCCTAAAGAAGAAGCTTGATGTTGCTTGGAGAAGAAGCATGTTTCTACTATAAGGCTAATGTCGTTGAACTTTCTCTAGGACCAAGCATGACCTTGAAAAGCTTCCTTCCTAGATACATTGTTGTTGAGGAAATCTTTCTCATTGGGAATCAAGCTTTAAATTTTTGTTTCCGCTGCCTTATTTGTCACCTCAATTTTGACTCATGTATATTGATGTATGTGAACCTTTTAGCACATATTCCAGTGATAATCATTAATACTTAATTGCATTTACTAATGACATTAGTAGATATCTATATGTGTATCTAATGAAACACAAGTCATAATCCATTGAAAAGATCAACGAATTCATGACTAAATTACAAAATCAACTTGGTAAGAGTATTTAAGAACTTTGATCAGATGAAGGCGGTGAATGCTTAAACCAAGAGTTTGAGGCCCTTTTGATGGATTGTGATATTGTATCATGATGAACTCCACCTAGAATACCACAACATAATGGTGAATCAGAAAGAAGGAATCTCACCATGTTGAACATGGTACAATCTGTGATGAGTTTTACTATTCTACCAACTTCTGTCTGGGGATATGCTTTAGAAAGAGAAAGTTTACACTTAATTGTGCACCTCTAAATTGGTTTAAAAGACACAACATGTGATATGGATTTTGAAATGGCCCAATATGTCATTTACGAACATTTGAGGATGTGAAGCTTATATCAAGACATAGTTTTATGAAAAGCTTGGACCCAAATATGAAAAATGTCATTTTATTGGAAATCCTAAGGAAACCAAGGGATATTAATTTTATATTCCATATGACAACAAAGTATTTGTTGCCAAAACTATTATAACTATTGTTGAATCTCATGTTTCTCCTGTAACTCAAGAAACTTCAAAGTTCCAGTGTGTCACATCTTGAGAAAGAGGGATATGGGTTTTATTGGTATGTATGCCCAAAGAGCCAATCATATGATGGTTGGAGTGTGGCATTAGATACATGATTTGGTAATAATAAAAGTAATTATGTGTATTATGTTTATCTCACTCATGAGATGACGACACAAATATAATAGATGTCTAAAGAATGAAGATACTCGATGACATATGTCTTTAGGTTGATGACTTGAACAATGAGATCATATGTATGATAAGAGCACATACATTCTTTTTATGTCCCTAGTCGAATATTACTGTGGAATAAAAATAGACAATAATAAATAAGACAAGAGTGTGTGTTGATTGATGATAGAGTCTCATTAGTCATGATATGTGATATCAAGTCAAGCACATAGGTACATGTTAGAGAACAATGTATCAGACAGACCCACCATGAGAGTGAAACATGGAGACCATAGAATGGTAGTCAGAATTAACTCTCATAGTGATAGTGGTGATTGTGGTACTTAGACCTAAATTCACTACACTCATCACATGTTGTTTGATGTATTTAGACATCATTCAACATATCCTTGGATAAGGGTTGACATAAAGTTGATTCTTAGTTGCATTGTGAATAGGGATTGAGTGTGAGTGGTGTAGATGGGATTTTTCCCTCCTACTGGACATTGATATCCAAGCTTCTTGATAAGTGAGATTGAGAAATGTATGGCCATACTTATGTAATTCAATATGTGATATGTGAAATCACATGCATCTAAGACAATCATCTCTAGTTCAAGGAACATGGATTGAATGTTGAATAGGAAGATGATTCGATGCCTCGAGTTCAATTCATATATCAGTGACAAAATAACTATACGATCACAGTAACATTGACCATGGATTGTAGGTTGAAGTTGTTCGCCAACTTTCCATTTACTTGGGTAGCAAAGAAGTGTTTCTAGACGCCGCTCTTTTCTTGTGATGTCAAAAGTTGGTTATGGATATTCACTACCAACATAATTTGGGACCTACAAGGTCACACACATAGGATACACTTGGAATAGGATTTTATTCATGAATTGTGTTTAGATTGATCACTAAAGGTGTTTAGGTATTCAATTAAACAACTGAGGTTGAAAGATGATTGACTAGACTCTTGAACCGACTGATTCAAGTGTTGAACTGATCGATTGGAGTGTCAGGTCAATTGCAATCAACATTAGTTGATCAATGGTTGAAACAAGGTGTGAAATGACCAGTTTACATAGTGAACCGACCGGTTCATTGGTCCCAACCGACCGGTTCATGGGATGAACCACCTGATTCAATGGCCAATTCGATTGGATCAAGGCTTAGTGTGGACATCATGGTTTGCATTAATCATACATTGAATATAAATCTAAAGAGGAAACTACTTAAATGATTAGTTTAGCAAGAGAACTGACCATTTTACCCTGCCAACAGATTGATTGGACAGTGAACCGATCGGTTTATCACTCGAAGTTGCAAAAAATTGTGAAATTCATCCTTTCTACTTCCACACAGATTGGGAACCCTGACCCTGGCCTCTCCTATAAATATAGGGGTACATGGGGCTTCCTAGAGATAATAATTATCTCTAATAATTGTTGTCCTCTCTGTTTGTGGTAACTAACAGAGAGTTTGAGCAAGTCCTACCCAAAAAGGGTGGGATAGTAAGGGAGAGACAATTGTGGGAGAGCAAATTAGTACTAGTAAACTGACGTTTGAAGGGACAAATCCTTCCCATTGGCTCTGGTAGTGCAATGTGGAGTTCTTGGTGTTCTACATGGACTACTCTATAGGCGAGAAGTTTTCTCGCTAGGAGAACCTCATCAACCGCTGTCTGTGGTGCTAGACCAGGAGGTTGTTGCTGACGACTGTTCAAGTTCTACTGAAGAAGGATCATGATGTTGCCTGAAGAAGAAGCTCGTTGCTTCTTGGAGAAGAAGCATGTTGCTACTGTAAGGGTAATTTCGCTGGACTTGCTCCAAGACTAGGTATGAACTTGCAAACCTTCCTTCCTAGACACATTGTTGTTGACGTGATCTTGTTGATTGGGGAACAAGCTTTAAATTTTTGTTTCTGCTGCCTAATCTGTATCTCGATTTCCCGATAGATTTTTCTTGACTCAATAGGATGATGTATTATTCATTGATAATGATGAACTAATGACATTAAATGAGGTTATTAACAGACCCGGCTCTAAGAAATGTTTGTTAGCCATGAGATATAAAATATATTCCATGTACTTCAACAAGGTATGGACCTTGGTGGATATGCCTGAAAGGGTAAAACCCATAGAGTGCAAATGGTTCTTCAAAAATAAGACTAATATGGCTGGTAATATACAAAAAAGGTCACCTGGTAGAAAAAGGTTTCAAACAAGATCAATATGTTGACTATGATGAAACTTCTTTGCCAATTTCCATGGTTATATACATTAGGGTTATGCTTGCCATTGCATCTTATCATGACTATGAAAATTGGCAAGTGGATGTTAAAACCACATTCCTTAATAGGAATCTCAATGAGAATGTGTACATGACACAACCCGAAGGTTTCATCACTCCAAATGAAGCCACAAAATTATATAAGCTACAAAGGCCAATATGTGGAATTAAGCAAGCATCTCAAAGCTAGAATCTTCATTTTGATGAGACAATTAAAGGGTGTAGCTTTTTTCTAAAATGAAGTTGAACCTTGTGTTTATAATAAGGTTAGTGTGAGCATACTTGTATTCCTCATATTGTATGTAGAAGACATACTATTGATGGTGGATGATGTTCCTACTCTATAATTAGTTTAAATATGGTTGGGAAACACCTTCTCCAAGAAGGACATAGGGGAAGAATCCTATATACTACTAATCAAGATTTATAGAGATAGATATAGAAGGCATCTTAGTCTAAGACAAAGTACATGAATTGACAAAGTGTTGAAAAGGTTCAACATGCAAGAGTCTAAGAGAGGAAACTTAGCCATGTATCATGGAATAAGTATATCTAGATATCAATGTCCCAACTCTTTTGAAGAAAGAGAAAGTATGAATAGGATTTCATATGCATATGCAATTGGATCTATCATGTATGCAGTGTTGCCTACATGTCCCAGTCTTGTAGGATTTGAGAATGATGAGTAGGTACCAATCTGATCCCTGTGTAGGTCATTGAATTATTATATAGAACATCCTTAAGTACTTGAGAAGAACTAAGGATCAATTTCTTAATTATGGTGGTGAGAAATAATTAATTGTAAAAGTTTACAACAAAGAAATCTTTCAAACCTAAGAGGACAATTACTAACCGCAATCAAGTTTTTTGCTTTTCCTTAATGGAAAAGTTGTGAGCTTGATAAGTTCCAAGTAAGATATAGTGTTTTACTATATAATATAGTTTGAGTACATTGTTGCCTCTAGAACAATAAAGGAAGTTGTGTGGATCAAGAAGTTCATGGGTGACCAAGGAGTGGTTCAATCCACTAATGATGTAGTAAAACTATATTGTGACAACAATGGAGACATTACACAAGCTAAAAAACCCATATCACATTGATACTCCAAGCATATATTATGGTGCTACCATCTCATACTAGAGATCATACAATGAGGAGATGTGAATATTTGTAGAGTACCAACTGAAAACAGTGTTACCAACCCTTTGATGAAAGCACTTTAATAGCAGAAGCATGACGACCATGTTAGACCACTTGGACTTAGCTAGTGATTGCCCAAGTTCAAGTGGGATACTTTTAGTAATATCCTTGAGAGCCAATCATATAACAATTTTAATGGAACACTTTGTAATTGATTTTGGTTATTAATATAGGCAATTACAATTATTATGTTTGCTTCAATATAATGAATATATATAATAATGTCATAAGAATGAATGAATAAAAGACATTGATTTTAGATTGAGTACATGAACATGAGATCATGTCTATGCTAAAAGTATCCTTTCTTTTCTAGGTCCCTATTCTGATATTATTGTGGAAATTAGGACAAAAATAATACGTTCAAACTAATATGTGTTTTGACTAATGGCTACGTCTCACTAGTCATGATATTACATATCAAGTCAAACATGTAATACATATTATGAACAAGTGTACTAGACAGAACCAACTTGATTGTGACACATGGATTCCATAAATGTCTATATGAGTCATATCTCATTTGGCAGTGGTGATTGTGATCCCTAGACCTGAAGTCACTACAATGATCACTTGTTGTTCATTGTACTTTAAAACTACCCAATGTGGCCTTGAGTATGGGTTTCCATATAGGTAGCTCTTGGGTGCATTGTGACACACGTGGATTAAAGTGAGTGATGTATATGGAATGTGTCCCTCCTAACAGAGTAATATACTAGTTACTTGATGAGTGAGACTATGAAATGCATGCCATTCTAATGAGAGCCAACATATGATGTTGATCTCATAAGTATCTTAAATAGTCTACTCTTGATAAAGGAACACAGATTGAATGTTGAAAATATGATGTTTATATGCCTTGGATTCAATTTGGATATTGAAGACAAATTGATTATATGATCATTGTAATACAGCCACAATACTAGGTTGAAGTTGGTCTCAAACTACTCCAATTACTTGGGTGGAAATTAAATCTTAGTAGATATCAATCATTGTATATGAAATCATAAAATAAATATAGATATGACTACCAACGCAATGTGCATTTCATAGGTTCACACACACATGATGTATAGGGAAGACACGTACAATGATGGACACATGACTATTTGATCACTAAAATGGTTTAGGAAATCAATTGAATCATTCATGGATTGACCGGAAGCCTAGTCAGTCAAATAAAAGTTTATTCGCCCCATTGGAAAGAATAGTAAATCAATTGGAAGGTCATTTGGGTTGACGTGGTTGAGATCCACACAATTGTTCAACTAGCTGGCCCATTCGATTGATTGGACAAGATCAACCAACTGGTTGACTAGCTAGTCTAATCGCCTAATTGAATTGGATCAATGGATTTATAAATTAGATCTAGTAGGTTCTGATTCAGACTAGTTTATCAAATGGACTGCCTAGTCGCTCAACTAGATGTCCTGAGAGGGCCGTTGTAAAGAAGCCCACCTAGGTCGGTCAATCAACTACTCTAAGATTGGTAAATAGATCAGCTATATGGAAGCAGGCTATGGACATGTAGATATTATCTTTTTTAGGGTTTATCATAATCCTTTCTTCCCTACCTCTCCTATATATAGGGGCATGATGATGAGAGTTTTGGCTACACCTTTGGACTAGTTTTCATTACCCACAAAAAGGGAGAGAGAAGGTGAGATTGTGCAATACTAGCACATTGCCAATGAGGTATGCTCCTTCCCTACCAGCTCTTGGAGCATGACGTGGAGTTCCTCTCATTTGCGTGGATGATATAAAGATGTAGACACATTGGTGGATACATTGAAGAACATCAACGACATCCTCCTTTGTCTATATTTTTGTGAGGAACGTAGCTAGATATACTCCACAAAAAAGGTACCTTACGTCCCTTCCTTCCTGATATATCATTGTTGACGAGATCTACTCTTGGGATAGTGAAAATATTTAAATATTTTGCTCATAAATCCTTACATAAATCATCTTGGACTAGGATAGATGGGCATAAGCCTAATCCATGGATGGGATAATGGTGGAAACAAGAAGAATTTGTCATACAACAACATACCAAGGTTGAAGATTGCTAAGGAATGGCATGTTATTAAGGGCATCTCTCTCTTTTCTAACTTCAACAAATGTGGTAGTTGAGAAAAAATCAATAGTGTGGCAAGAACTTTCATAGAATCATAATATTTGGACAAAGAATGATCTCCTTGGTGTTCAAAGAATATTTTTGATAGAATTTTACAAATGGACACAATTGTCCTCATATATGTAAAGTTGTTTCATTTATTCCCATGTGAGTTTGGCATTCCAAGGCCACATGTATTTAACAACCACACCATGCTCATACACCCCCAAAGAAAAGAGAACACCTACACATTTTTTGTGATACATGCATTATTGGGTTTTTTAGGTGTATCTTCTTTTAAGAATTTTAATCTAACGTGACTCTAAGAAAATTTAGCATGATGATTAATCCTTAATAAGAAGTTATCACCATTGAGCTCAATACTAGTGAATGGGGCATGTCACTATTGATAGTAACTTAATTTTCAGCCATGGTAAAAAGTAAAGTACCAGATTGAAGGTGCATTATAGAAATAAGACACTGCCAAAATATGGCACAATAGAAAGAACAAAAAAGAAAAGGTACTACCTGAATAATGGTACACTAGGAAAAACAAAAAGAACACTAATTTAAGTGAAGTAGAAAAAATATTAAATGATAGGGATAAACTCAGTGTGATGGTCAAAAAATACAAATCCCTAATTTAGGTAAATGCACACAACCATGTGGGTTAGGGGAACCACATGGAGAGGAAAAATAAAGAATATGGTGCCCCTTCACTTTTTTGGTGCTTTATAAATTAGCATGGGATCTTTTGATTTGCTTTTTCTATTTTACTTTTTTAGTCGATATTTTTTTTATAGGAACACTAAATATTAGTGAACACTCAAAAAAGTTCTTTTCTCAGATTGTGAAAACTACAAGATTACAAGGAAATAGAAGGGAGGCGGGCAACAAGCTGCACCGCCACCCCTTTTGAATGGCAAATCCAATCCTCCGAAACACCACATCCATAGATCTGGGAGTCATTACATTACTATGCATAACTTTTTGCACTCTCTTAAGAAGCTCCACAGCCTTAGGTGCTATGAACCCAAAAGTGTCAAAACCAAATGGGATAAAAACATTTGGCAGAGGGAGGGAGGGAGGGGAGAAATCACATAAAGCAAGCCCTATGAGGTGTTATGGCAGAGGGAGGTCCCACTTGTAGCCCACTAGTGGTTTGGTGCCACAAATTTGGAATGTTGGTCGCTTGGAGGCAGCAGGCCACAATCTTCTAGTGATAGTGCCTAACCACTAGCTACTCCACAACCCCAAAGGGTGGATGCTGGCCACTCATTGTTGGTGGTGGAGAAGGCAGAATCTAGGGAAGGAAAGAGGAAAATGAGAAAAGAAAAGAAAGGAAGGGTAAAAGGAACATTTGGGAGGGATTAGGTTAGTATCGTGCATCTGATACCATGTAGAAAGTAATGACATATTCTCATTAGTTTGTAAGAGGTTTTGGGTCTCCTTATATAGGAGTCCAATCATACATAGGTATACTTAAGCGGGTAAATGAATCCTCACTTAAGTGTACATACATAATAATATGAACTACATATACAGTAGGCCAAAGCCAAATTAACAAATAAACCACTTATATACCACTCATCTTATGGTTTATAATCTTGATCTAACTCAAACCCTAGAGACAAGGAAATAGAGAGAAATGATGATTACTCATAAAATATGGTAAGAATATACAATAGGTATGAGTGTTTGCATGTTGGTGAGTGTGCTTGGTTAATGATCTTGATCTAAGTTCTATCCAACATATCATGTTCTCCAAAAAGAACTATTGCTTGTTTTGCTTGTTGACTTAGTTCTTTGACTTGTTACTCTTAATGTGTACATTTGCTACTCAATTCTATAAGGAACACCTATATACCCTTTGATTTGACTTAGCTAAGATAAGATTTAAGATCCTTAACTAGTTGTCACCCTTGTTTGTGTATTCGACCCCACTTACTACTCTAGACCTCGTATCATTATTACGGTCGTCCTAAGGTAAGGTTAAGATTGGTATCCATTATCTTGTATTTTGGATGTGACTATTGAGGTGATCAAAACATATGATGTATGGATGGGAAAACGTCCCAATATCTCTTTTATGAAGATTTGTGGATGTGAAGCTTATCAAGAATCCATATTTCAAAAATCTTGGACCCAAATTTGAAAATTGTTATTTTTTGATATCCTAAGGAAACCAAGGGATAGTAATTCTATATTCCATCAAAAAACAAAGTGATTGTTTTCAAAATTGTTGTATTTCTTAGAAAGGAATTTATTTCTAGAGGGATTTGTGGAAGGAAAGTACAACTCAAAAGAAGTTCAAGACTAACAAGATAACATTAACCTATGAAGGTTGATAAGGAAGAAGAGGAACAAAAAATTGTGGTGGAATCTCAAGTTCCTCCTACAGTATAAGAACCTCAAAGGTGTGGTAAGGCACATCTTGAGTCATAGAGAATTTTATTTCTCATTACTCAACAAAACAATGTGTTTGTCATTAACTATGGGGAACCAACAACTACGTTGAGGCTATTGAAGGATCGACTTTTAAGAATAGCTAGATTACATAAGATTTTGAGATGCGCTCTATGTATACTAGTAAGGTATGGATCTTGGTGGATCCATCTGAAGGGGTAAAATCCATAGGGTGCAATTGGGTCTTCAAATTGAAGATCGGAATGGATGGTAATGTACAAACGTACAAAGGGTGATTAGTTGTGAAAGGTCTCAAACAATTTAAGGTGTTGATTATTATGAAACCTTCTCACCTATTTCCATATTTAAATCTATTATGATCATGTTTGCCATTATAGCTTACCATGATTATGAAATATGGAAAATGGAGGTTAAACCTACAATCCTTAAAAGGGAATCTTCTGAGGATGTGTACATGACACAATTTGAAGGTTTTATTGCTCTATATGATTCTAGTGAAGTTTATAAACTACCAAGGTCAATATACGAATTTAAACACACATAGATGGAATATACATTTTGATGAGACAATTAAAGAGTTTGGCTTTATCCAAAGATGAACCTTGTTTTTGAAGAAGGTTAGTAGAACCATAATTTTGTTCACAATATTGTAGTAGATGGCATACTATTGATGGGGAATGGAATCCATACTCTAGAGTTAGTCAAAACATGGTTGGGAAACACCTTTTCCATAAAGGACTTAGGAGAATCATCTTATATTCTAGGAATCAAGATCATATAAATAGTTCTAGAATTCGGAGAGGAAACACACCCATGTCTCATGGAATAAGTCTCTCTAGAGCTCAATGTCCCACCTTTTTCGAAGAGAGGGAACATATAAATAAGATTTCATATGCATCCACAATTGTAACTATCACGTATACAATGTTATGAACATGTCTCAGCATCTCATATGCTTTGAGCATGAGGATTAGATTCTGTAAGATCTTGGTGAAGGTCATTGAACTATCATAAAGAATATACTTCAATAATTGAGAAGAAATTAGGATCAATCCTTACTTAAGGTGTTGATGAAGAACTAATGTAAATGGTTACATGGATGCAAGATTCCAAACCAACAAGGATGATTATCAATCACAATGAAGTTATGTGCTTTGCGTCAATGAAGGAGGTGTGAGATACTAAAGTTCTAGGAAAGATATAGTGGTCAAGTCTACAATGAAGGTTGTGTACATTGTTGCCTCTAGTACATCAATTGAAGTTGTATGGATCAAGCATTTATTTGGTGAATTAGGGGTAGTTACGTCCATTGACCACAATGGAGTCATTTCACAAGATAAGAAACCATATCACATTAGTGTTCTAATCATATACTATGGTGTTACCATCTCATTTGAGAGATTGTACAAAGAGAAAGTGTGAAAAATTGTAAAGTGTCAACCCAAATCAAAGTTATTGATCCTCAAATGTAAGCAATTTGATAAGAAAAACATTATGGACATGTTGGATCACTTGTATTAGATTTGTTACTGATTGGATCTAGTGCAAGTGGGAGACTAGTACTAGTATGCCTCGAGAGTCATACATATGATGATTGTAATTTCACACTTTGTAGTTGATTTGGTTATCAATAAAGGAAATTGCAATTATTATGTTTGCTTCAATATGATATAGTGAATAAATATAATAATGTTCTAAGAATGTATGCCTCAATGACATGGGATTTTAAATTGAGGACTTGAAGATCAGATAATGTGTATTCCAAGAGTATTCATTCTTATCTAAGTCCCTAGTAAAATATTATTGTGGAAATTAGGACAACGATTATACTTTAACACTAGTATGTGTGTTGACTGATGACTAAATCTCAGTAGTTATGATATTGGATATCAAGTCAAAACATATATTTTCTTATGAATAAGTATATCAGACATACCCAACTTGAGTATGATACATGTAAATTAGAAATGGTTGTCAAAATCACATCCCAATGTTGTTCTATGTGTGATACATGTCAAACATACCCAACTTGAGTATGATACATGTTAGACATACCCAACTTGAGTATGAAAATTGTGGTCCTATGACCTAAAGTCACTACAATAATCACATGTTGTTCTGTATACTTTGACACTACTCAATGTGACCTTCAATAAGGGTTGTCTTATAAGTAGCATTTGGGTACATTGTGACACGTGTGAATTTATATGAGTGATGCAAATGGAATTTTTCCCTCCTATTGGAGTGATATCCAATACACTTGATGAGTCAGACTATGAAATGCATGTTCATGCTCATGTGAGTCAGTATATAATATCAAGCTTACGTGTATCTCAAATAGTTCCATGCCTCAAATTGAATACAGATATCAATGACAAAGGGATTATCGATCATTGTAACATTATTCATTACCCTAGGTGAACTTGTTCTATAACTTTTCAAATTACCTGGGTGGAAAAAGAAGTCTTTCTAGATACATATCATTGTCTATGAAATGATAATATGATCATAGACATCACTACCATTGTAATGTAGAGACTGTAGGGTCACACACATAGCATGCACAAGAAAGAGGATAATCATGGATACAAGATTAATTAATTACTAAAAGGTTTAGGTCATCACCATCTTCATTAATTAACTAATTGGAAGCCCAATTGATTGATTTGAAAGCCCAAAAAACTGACTAGATAGATCAGTTGATCAATCGGAAAGCCTAGTTGGTTGACTGAGTAGAGATCATCAATTGTCCAACCTAGCCAGTCAAGTGGACAAAGATTAGCCTAGTTGGGAGAATGGATAGTCCAATCGAATTGACCATAGATTAGCCCAATTGGTCAACTAGCTAATCCAATTGGATAACTAGACAAGATCAATGAGTTGGTTGAGTTTATTCTACAAAATTTTAATATAGTCCAATAGACTGAATGGACATTTCCAGTCATCTGAATGGTTGTCTGAGCAAATTACTTGAATGCAACCATTGCCTTTTTGTTTCCCATGGTTTTTGGAAGCCTCTTCCTTACCTCTCTTATTTAACGGGGTACAATATCTAGGTTTTTGGTTACAAATTTTGACACACGATCCCTAGTTGTCATTTCCCACAAGGGAAGATAGAGAAGGACAAAAGTGCAATACTAGCACATTGCCCATGGAAGGCTACTCCTTCCTTGCCAACTCTTACAGACTGATATGGAGTTCCTTTCATCTATATGGACTATGTAGAGAGCAATAATTATGTGGTTGCACCATCAGTGCATCATTGTGAGCACCTATATCTTCACATGAGGAATGTCATAGGATCTACTCCATGAAAAGGTATATCTCGCATACCTCCTTCCAAATATATTTTTGTTGATAACATTTGCTTGTGGGAAATATGATTTTTTGTTGCTTCGTTGTGTATGTCATCTCCACATTTCCCAAAAATATGATGAATAATGTGCATTCACTTGATGATATATGGATATTTAGACCTTCATTTATTATGGAACATATAAATCTTGTTAAAAAATTACTTGAGAACTTTTTTATGTCACTTATTGGATGATGGTGATTAGAATTAGTTCAACTCTATCTCATGTGGCTTACTCATGCATGGTACAAGTTTGTGTATTAATCCAGGGGTAAAGCATCTAAATAGTAGCAACATGACTAGACCTAACTATTAGATAGTTCCAAAAGCATAAAGAGTTCACACATGCAAGTGTGGACTAACTAAAACCTATATTGTCTGATATAAACCTATATAAAAAACCAATTATAGAGGGAAACCTAGCCATCTTAAAAGAGATCTTGTAGCTCCTGCTACTGATTGGGTTCCTTAACAATAAATTACTCTCTCAGAAGACATGCACCATGTTTATTGGGGAACAATGCCCAATTGAGAGATAAATATAGAAATTAATTGGTATAGCTAGTATCTTTTTTAATATCTTAAGATATTGGTATATATGACTAAGAATGTACAATGGTTATTATTCCCTTTTGAAACCGAGGGAGGTGAGTAGGAATAGTTAAATAAGTAAAAATAAAGACAAGCTCATAATGAAAATATAAACATCAATGATAATAATACGCATGCAGGTTAAAATAGAAACTAGAACAATATAAAATTAGGGTTGAAGCAACAACAATACAAACCACAGGATGAGAAACACATGAATCCTTAGTAAACATTATTATATAAAAAAGGTCTATGGACACAAACACCTAGACCTAGATAATTTGTGTACTATGAATAGTAGGCACTAACACCTTCATGTATGAATGGAACTATATTATTATAGTTTATATAATCAATATGCATCTAATATGGAAGACGGATAGGCTTAGTCATTAAGTTTCAATCAATAATGACATTAGTACAATCCATATTCAAATTTGGTAAAATGTACAAACAATGAAGGAAATCAAGCTATTATTAGGGCTTGTCAAACGATGATTCAAAATATATGTAACAAGTGTATTTTAACCTCATCATTATTAAAGAGGATTAGAAAAGAGTTTAACTATTGGTTATATATGAAAAAAATAGATGAGATCTACCTAGATATTCACAATTAAAACTCTAGATCCTAACTAAGTTCTCACATCCACTAATAATAATTTCAATGATCTTGAAGTTAAATTCCATAAGACAAGCACACAAAAAAAACTTCTCTGTCTAGTCACAATAGGTCTAGAAATATGTGTTAATCAATAGATCTCATTTTGTTGAATCTAGATCATTTTTATGTGTGGGAACCACCCCCAAGGAGGACCACTTTGGTGATCCCACCATGGGAATGTAAACCCCCATCAACTACTAGCACATCAGGGGGAGTGTGTTAACTCACCCATAGACCACCATGTATGACAAAACCAAGGATCACTCTTGTTACACAAATAAGGATTTGAACCAAGGACCTTACCTTGGGAACATGTGTCGTCACCATGGAGATCTATCAAAAATAATATAAGATCATATTTTAGTTTATTTTTAAGATATACAAATTTGTTATGAATTTAGTAGTTAGTAGTATTTACATATTTAAAACAAAGTTCTAGGCAAAAGACTAAAGTGTTGTCTCATCACGCATCTAAATTTTACGTGAGACACCACTTGGTAGTCCTAAACCGGTGTTAGGACCGGTATGGTAATAACAGAGATATAAGATTCAAATGAGTAAACTATACTTAGCATGCATTGATAAACTAGATAAGTGTGCGGGAAAATTGGGAATATGATCACTAATTATGTTCTTCTCATTTACCAGATTCAAGTACATCAAAAGCTAAAAGAAGAGGGAAGATTGGAGCTTTGTCTTGAAGATAGACTCATAAATTCACCAAATTTGATCAGAGTCTTTTTCTACATACTTATCTGGCCCCACTAGCCCAAATTGAAATCCCTATATTTGTCGATGGATAAGAAACCACCGTACTACCATTACATTCTTGAGTGAAAGATGAAAACTAAACATAAGAGATCATGCTGTGAAAATGAAAAAGTAATTCAACTCACAAACAAATCCACAAATTCAATGCATTCAGGAATAAGAAAAATGTGGCATCATTGCAATAACTCAATACATTTAGAAAATGTAGGAGGATAAATTAATGTTGACAATTACCTATAACTAGGGATAATAGAGGACTAAGTATCTAGTGGTGTTTCTTGAAGCCAAAATGATCCTCTCTCACACCAAGTAGGTTAGGACCTCTACCAAACTCTTGAGTGTGGGTATGAGAGAATGATAGAGGCTAACATGGTCAAGGAGTGGCATCATCTCAGCTCCAATATTTACTAATAAGGAGTAGGACATGATGGCCCCAATAATAAACACCTACCCTAAGAGTTAGAGGAAGAGGGTGAAGTTGAGGGGGAAGTTTTGGAGGTGGAGGGTAGAAATGGGTCTATGAAAATGTACATATCGAGGAAGACAATAGCACAATCAAACTCCCATATGATTCCCCAGAAAGAAAGTCTCATATGATAAGGAGACCATGAACTTGGGGGCTTTCTAGGATAGCCTCAGAATGGATTGACAAGATTGGATATGAAGAAAAATTGATATTGCAAAAGTCACACAAAACCTTAAATATGGGGGAGAATACAAGATGGAACTGAGGCAATATTGTTGTGACTTTGGTCAGAGGTAGGAGACAACCTACTTCCTTTTTTATTCAAATATGTAGATCTATAAATGACATCTCAAGAAAGAAACCAACAGTGTTAAACTAGAGTACGACATTGCAATTCTAAGAAAAATAAGCTCACTTACTTCATAGTATCATAAAAATCATCACTATCTAGTTCATTTCTTACATATTTTGTTTAAGTTAACAAACTTTATCAAACGATTTAAAACATATAACTCCTAACAAAAATGACCATGTAGAATTTGAACTTATTTTGAGTTTTATGGTTTGTGATTATATATCTTGTGTAAGTATGTTAATGTTTATTGACATTATCCCAACACTTTTATTATAAACTACTATTATATAACAAAATTGGAAATCATGATAGGTTCAGGCTGGTCTCATCATCAAAAAAATTACCCAAAATTCTAGGCACAAAATGTATCTATTTGACCTAATTTAGTATCTGATATTACTTAACCTAATAAATTCATCCAGGGTTAGTGACATTTTGTGAAAGATCTAAATTATTTTTAGTTATTCTATCTAGACCCACAATAACCGACATTAACTATCTAGGTACAATAAAAAAAACCATGCATGTTGATTAATTGCATTATAATCAATATGTAAAATAATGACGTGTGTTGTACCCTATATGAAAACTAGGTTCATATGCGGTCACAAATTGACACTTAAATTGTCAAAAGAAATACACTAGACTTGGTCAATGCATTTTATCACTGAGTTATATTAGTACATGAAATAATATTATTTATGTGAATTATTAGAGTTAGTCATTTAGGAACTAGATTTTGGGGTCTGTTGAACACTATATAGTATCTCATATCTATCAAAGCATCATGTGAAACCATAACACATTTCATGTGAAACACCCCAATTTTCCATATCACATGAGCGGAAGCTATTTTTTTTTCTAAAATTGGGAGTGTCATAAACATGATTCTCATCACAATAACAATAGAAAGAATCCAACACAAATTAGTGTGTAAAATATTTTCTCATAAATTCTTAGGAAAAAAACATGGTTACATCAAACTATATAAAAGTCTATATACATGGTGCTAAAACATGCACTCTATCTTAATATTTCAAATTGTGTAGATGGAATCCCACCAAGCACCTCCAAAACTGATGATGCATCCTCTCTCTTGACTAGTATTCTTGAATATTAGGACCTACAGACATCTTTTCCGTAGCCATGCACAAATAGGGATATGTGTTAGAATAAGTGGCATCGAATTCCTAATAAGATAAACATGAATATAATATAATTGAAAGATGAACTAAGATATGAAAGTTGTAAACTAATATTGAATTGATGTGCCTATTATTTATGTATTTTATCTAATTTGTGGTCAAAATTATATGATAAGTCATCCTCTGTCACACCAAAGTATCTTATATGGTGTAACACACCCTCTATTGGCACAACGTGTCCTCTGTTAACACCAAAGTATCCTCTATAGCGCAACCACACCTCTATTGGCACAACATGTCCTCTATGACACCTATAGTATATGGTGTGGTGCACCATCAAAAATATTGGGACTCTCTGGTGAAGAAATTCTTATAATGTATTTAGTTAACATTCTAATGTCATTGTTTATCATTGTCCTTAATTTCTTGTCTTTGGATTTTAATCTCTTATCTCTGAATCTTAAACTTTTATCTCTAAAGTTGTTTCTAATTTCTTATCTCTAAATCTTAATCCATTATTTCTAACTATGTATCTCTATTCTCTAATTCTAAACTGAATCTAACCCTGAATCTAAAATGTGATAATCTTATTACATGATAAATGCTAATCTAAAGCTCTATTTTGACATGAGCACTTAACATAATTTTGATATCATGTATTTGACATCTGAGTCTAAAAGCTTTAGAAAATTAACTGAATTGAACATAATAATACTAGGTATCTGAAAGTAGCTTAAGAATCAAATATATGAAATATGATGTTTTGATAAGATAACTCAAACTCTATAAAGTTTCATTACTCAAAGCATTAAACATGAATATTGAATGTCTAAAGGTAACTTAATTTCTAAGTTACTTTGTAAGAATGTGTAGGTTGAATCAAGATAATAATGAAATTCAGTGAACATGGCCCACTTACCTTTGACAATGTGGATTTCTTTAATGTGTTCTTGATTCCTTTCTCCATAACCTAATCACCTTGACATAAAAAAAATTCACATGTCCATGTGTACTTTTCTTTTTCATTTATAAATCCTAATCCCATCACCCTAGAACCATAACTCAAATTAGAGTCGTCCTTAGATTGAACATATCTCATATTCAAAATCACTATAGAATCTTGACATTGAACATATATACAAACAATATATAATCACTACATACTTTCATACTCTAATAAGCCATAATAATCACATAATGTATGCATGGAATCTCATCAAAATTTTATAAATAGTAATGATACCATGTATTAGGGTCTAGATTAAAATATCATAACATTTCATAGTAAGAAAATGGATGTAACATCTTGAATATCCTTATTAGGATTCGAATAAAAAACTCAAACAAAACTTCAAATCACAAAGATCTGAATTTAAAATCATGATGAACATACCAAGTTACTTACCATAACATATTTATAAATTTTTAAAGTTATTTACTATTTTTAATGTGTAAAACATTGAAATATCATATCTTTTAGTAACAAAATTATAATAAATATCGAATATATATAGAACCCTTCAAATTTATTTTTATGAGATAGTAGACCCATGATCTTTTCATAGACATCTTGTTTTCTAAATTTTGATAGCTAATTTAGGAGATATGATTTGTCAAATACAATACCTTTCTAATAAATGTTGATCATCCAAAGTTGATTTGATGGTGGAGATATTAGAGGCTTCCCTTGGGAGTAGCAGTCACAGATCTGTGTCGAGATCCATCTAGATCGAAACTCGTTGGACCCGCGTGAGAGCCCCTCTTGTCTTCTCGGGTGTCTCTCTATTTCCTCTGTGAAATAGAGTATGACCCACACAGCCCACTCCGTCAAGTGTCAATGATGATTTAGGTGTAGGGTTGTAAATGGGTAGGGTATGGTGCGAGTATGGTCATATCCATAATCGTAACCATTTTGTTAAGGGAGTATGGATATGAGTATATACCTGCTTGTCAAAATCTATACACACATCATATTGATATCTGCATAACCAACGGGTGTATGGACGGGTAATTGGGTATATGATAATGGATAAACTTGCTACAATAATACACTATAAAATTTGGGATACAACATACTACCACACTTAATTGGGCAGGTTATGGACAAATATCATTCAAGGGATAGAGGAGAGAGGTGAGGAATGAGAGAATGACTTTATGGCCTTCTCAATTTAATGAAACGTGCTTGTGTGGCTATGACAATGAGTGAATGGATTTATTTATCTACTATTGCAAGGTACTTATATATGCTAGATGTGAGTGCTATGATATGGATTATGGAACTTACATTCAAATATAAACTTTTACTATTACAATGTCCTTATACATGCTAGTTGTGAGTCATATATGTACGATTACATTTCAATATAAAGTATTTACATAAACACATAGTTGAATGGGTTTATGGATATACAGGGTGTGAATATATGCATAATCATAACTTTAACCAGTGAGAGGCGGGTACATATGTATAAGGGTAAGAGGTTACATGGTTATAAAAATTTATACCCATGACGGGTTGAATTTGAAAGTAAGCGGGTATATCCATATCCATTTATAGCTCCCCTTACGTTTGGTTTACTAGATTTTCAAGAATCCTGCATTTGCATAATACTACATTGTCAAAATTCCGCAAATACAAATTTTATGTTTGGTTTCCTGGATTTGTAAAATACTTGATTTAATTTTTTTTGGGTCCACCGGTCAGCCATAGTTGGATTTGACATCTGTAAAAATTTTGATGGAAACCAAAATGCAGGTTTCCTATTATGTCCAGAAATCCCAAGATTAGCCTCGTTTTCAGAATCCTTTAAACTAAATACAAACTTTCTAAAAAAATGGATGTCAAAATATAATCCAATTCAAAAAAATCCATTAAACCAAACATTAGGCATGCGCTTGGCATGGGACCGAAACCCAGTTTGGCCTTGTCTTTATGTGCCAACCCTGCCAAACAAGTGCCGGTTTAAGGTTGATTTTTGTTTGGTTTGCAACCCTGAAAACCCCCCTATTTTGGGATAACGGAACCCCCTAACTCGGGTTCTCCAAGTCCCACGAGGGGCGGGATTCCGGTTCATAACCCGGTTTCCGCGATCTGAGTCCATTTTCGTCTTGCCCTTTCTGCGATGATGCCATCACCCCCCGACGCCTCCCCGCCCCTTATCCTTTCCCCTCTCCCTCTTCTTCTCTCTCTTTTGCTCCCTCTCCCGAGAAGTCGACGCCCAACAGTTACTATTTTCTCCGTGAGTTATGACGCCCTCTCCCGAGACATGCAGCAACCCATCGTTTCGTATGGCAGGGCAGTGTCGTAGGGATAAGCCTGGACAGTGGCGTAGACGCAACAGTCGGTCAATCAAGCCGACAGAGGGGTACGGTGGGTCGTCTGCAATCGCCAAACTACACCGTCAGTATAGACGACAAGAATCAGGCATCATCCCGAGTTGTCATCTCCCATCAAAGCCCCCCTTTTCACTGTGTGCAAGCCCAATAAACCCTAGCAAGGGCAAGCGTTGTCGCTGCTGCTATATAGTGTTGTGATTCATATCTGAAATCCTCCATGTTCACCTTTGCATCCTCCACAAAATCTTCTCTGAAGCCGCCGCTGCTAAGCCCCTATACTCAGAAGTCCGCAGCTGCTTGAGATGTATGTCTTCGCTAACCCTCTTCTTTGTTTCAGTAGGCTAGCGGCTTATGTGTACCGTCCCTATACATTTGTTGTATGTATCATCCCTGACCCGTGCTCCTATCTTCAACCTTGATTTCGACTAACCATGTATTTCTCCTGATCAATACAAACACATTTTCTGTGTAATGAACCATATATATGATTTTATTTTTCATATAAGAGCAAAAAAGTATCTCGCCTTTTGGGATATTCCAAGATAAAAGGGGTGCATTGAAATGAAATAGGTCGGCCATATGTGATAGGAACAAAAAAAATTGTTATATATTTATATTGACAATTTAATTAATGAGTTCTCCCTTCTAGTAACCTCATTTACGAGGATAGGGTTATATTTAGACATGATTGTTGTAGCATATTGTTTGGTCATGGAAGGAACCCGAGAAGTACATTTATGTTATATCTGTCAGTGTGTTTTCAGGTGTGTTTTCATGATAATATGTATCATGTATTATGTTTGATAGGTCATTAGTTGTTCAGGTATAAATATCTTATGTAATATATTTGTTTAAGTTGGAACAAGTATGTGCTATAAGCCCTACATTGAGGTCTGAATCATTCATGTAGGTTTTTTTATGTGTCGACTTTTTAAAACTAGAACTGGGACACCCTAATTTTGATTATTCAACTTCTTCTTATTTGTGTTATGACTGTTCACTTTGACTTCTTATGCTTTGTATATGTGCAAATTGTACACCCATTAGTATTTCATAGTCATTTAATTTATTTTGTAAACTTTAGTACCAACTTTGTTTTGTGTTAATATATTTTGTCACCTTGTACACAACCCTTGACTGAGGTCTGCCCCCCCCCCCCAACTAGTCTACTATGATGGTACAAAATTGGAATCCACCTATTACATTTTAATTATTTTTATTTGGAACATACTAGTGTGTAGTGTACATTGTATATGCTCATAAACATACTAGTTTGTAGTTGGAACAATTATGTGCTATCCATTTAAACTGGTCACTATTATGTGCTCATTTTATAAGCCCTAATTTGATTGGTCACTATTTGTTTCGTTTAAAATAATATGATGTAATATTTTTGTTTAAGTTGAAACATATATCTGAATGCCGACTATTATGTTGTAGATCACCTAAATTATGGTGTTGTTAATCATGTTATAAACATCAATATGGGATAGGAACAAAATAATTGTTATATATTTATATTGACAATTTAATTAATGAGTTCTCCCTGCTAGTAACCTCATTTACGAGGACATGTTTCTATTTAGGCATGATTGTTTTAGCATATTGTTTGGTCATGGAAGGAACCCAAGAAGTAGATTTATGTTCTGTCAGTGTGTTTTCAGGTGTGTTTTCATGATAATATGTATCATGTATTATGTTTGATAGGTCATTAGTTGTTCAGGTACAAATATCTTATGTAATATATTTGTTTAAGTTGGAACGAGTATGTGCTATAAGCCCTACATTGAGGTCTGAATCATTCATGTAGGTATTTTTTTATGTGTCAACTTTTCAAAACTAGAACTAGGACACCCTAATTTTGATTATTCAACTTCTTTTTATTTGTTTTAGGATTGTGCGCCTTGACTGCTTATGCTTTGTATACGTGCAAATTGTACACCCATTAGTATTTCATAGTCATTTCATTTATTTTGTAAACTTTAGTACCAACTTTGTTTTGTGTTAATATATTTTTTCACCTTGTACACAACCCTTGGTTGAGGTCTGCGCCCCCCAACTAGGTCTACTATGATGGTACAAAATTGGAATCCACCTATTACATATTAATTATTTTTATTTGGAACATACTAGTGTGTAGTGTACATTGTATATGCTCATAAACATACTAGTTTGTAGTTGGAACAATTGTGTGCTATCCATTTAAAATGGTCACTATTATGTGCTCATTGTATAAGCCCTAATTTGATTGGTCACTATTTGTTCCGTTTAAAATAATATGATGTAATATTTTTGTTTAAGTTGAAACATATATCTGAATACCGACTATTGTGTTGTAGATCACCCAAATTATGGTGTTGTTAATCATGTTATAAACATCAATATGGGATAGGAACAAAATAATTGTTATATATTTATATTGACAATTTAATTAATGAGTTATCCCGGCTAGTAACCTCATTTACGAGGATAGGTTTATATTTAGGCATGATTGGTTTTGCATATTGTTTGGTCATGGAAGGAACCTGAGAAGTAGATTTATGTTATATCTGTTAGTGTGTTTTCAGGTGTGTTTTCATGATAATATATATCATGTATTATGTTTGACAGGTCATTAGTTGTTTAGGTACACGTATCTTATGTAATATATTTGTTTAAGTTGGAACGAGTATGTGCTATAAGCCCTACGTTGAGGTCTAAATTGTTCATGTAGGTATTTTTTTATGTGTCAACTTTTCAAAACTAGTACTGGGACACCCTAATTTTGATTATTCAACTTTTTCTTATTTGTGTTATGACTGTGCGCCTTGACTGCTTATGCTTTGTATACGTGCAATCTGTACACCCATTAGTATTTCATAGTCATTTCATTTATTTTGTAAACTTTAGTACCAACTTTGTTTTGTATTAACATATTTTGTCACCTTGTACACAGCCCTTGGCTGAGGTCTCCCCCCCAACTAGGTCTACTATGATGGTATAAAATTGGAATCCACCTATTACGTATTAATTATTTTTATTTGGAACATACTAGTGTGTAGTGTACATTGTATATGCTCATAAACATACTAGTTTGTAGTTGGAACAATTATGTGCTATCCATTTAAAATGGTCACTATTATGTGCTCATTGTATAAGCCCTAATTTGATTGGTCACTATTTGTTTTGTTTAAAATAATATGATGTAATATTTTTATTTAAGTTGAAACATATATCTGAATGTAAAATATAGATCACCTAAATTATGGTGTTGTTAATCATTTGATAAACATCAATACACCAGCAATGTAGAGCACAATATTCTACATTGAAATGAAATAGGTCGACCATATGGGATAGGAACAAAATAATTGTTATATATTTATATTGACAATTTAATTAATGTGTTCTCCCTGCTAGTAACCTCATTTACAAGGACATGTTTATATTTAGGCATGATTGTTTTAGCATATTGTTTGGTCATGGAAGGAACCCAAGAAGTAGATTTATGTTATATCTGTCAGTGTGTTTTCAGGTGTGTTTTCATGTATTATATTTGATAGGTCATTATTTGTTCAGGTACAAATATCTTATGTAATATATTTGTTTAAGTTGGAACAAGTATGTGCTATAAGCCCAACATTGAGGTCTGATTCATTCATGTAGGTTTTTTTTTATGTGTCAACTTTTCAAAACTAGAAATGGGACACCCTAATTTTGATTATTCAACTTCTTGTTATTTGTATTATTTTAAATAATCCCACCATTTTGGCTAATCTATATTCCCTTTTCATTTATTGTATGTACCGTCCCTGACATTGTCACTGGCCGGGCTCTTCTCTTCCTTCCATGTACCAGGTATATCTCCAGAGCAATACGAACACGGTTTTTGTGAATTCCATGTTGAATGCTTGCTATTGATGTACTTTTCCTATAATGAACATATTGGATGATGCGTTTGCTAAAAACATATTGGATGTTCTGTTACAAGTACCTATATATTTATGTGTAACCTATATGATTGTTTAGACATGATTGTTTTTGCATATTGTTTGGTCATTAAGCTACAACTACTGTGTTGTACATCACATAATGTATGTTGTTGTTAATCATCTTATAAACTTCAATATATTCGATGTAGAACACAATATTCTGCTGCTCCTGTCACCATTCCATCAGTAATTTTAAACATCGACCTTATATTAGACTACTTCAATACAAGTTGTTTCTTTCAACTGTGTAGTCTCATACTAGGTTCGTATAACGGTTTTGTTTAAACACCCTAACTAAAGTGATATATCGTAGTGTCATTGCTACTATGGATGCACCCGACCCGAGGTTTCGTATTGTATGGTCGAAAGAGTTGGATGAGGCTCTGGTTGCGGCATTGAGGAGACAATATGACATGGGTAGGTGCGTCGATGGAATATTTACTAGGGATGCGTGGAGGGAGACGCTACATGATTGGCATATCAGGATGGGGAGGAACGAGGGTACATTGGATCAGTTAAAAACTCGGTGGAAGAACCTCAGGAGATACTATGCAAAGATAAAACTGGTGACCAACAAAAGTGGTGTTGCTTGGGATGACAGCAGGCACAAGCCAATATTGCCTGACACCCCAGAGTGGAGGGAGGAACTTGCGGTATGTCTAATAATATACACTCCCCTGAGTATTATATATTAAACTAAACTTGTTAATATTGACCTAATCAGTAGTTGTCCCCTATTTTAGGCAAATATGGAACTAGCGAGATTGATCAACAAACCAATCTACCACTACCACGACGTCGAGCTGATGGGGGGGAGGAACATAGCTAGGGGCCATCATGCAATGTCCTCAACCGATAGATAGCCTCCTTCTGATGTTGCATTTGAAGATGATGTTGCTATTGACCTAGATGCATCTGATTCATTTGTGAGCCCAGAACTGACCGGTCCAACCAGTCCGACCGGTTTCACTGAAGACATGGGTAATTATGGGACACAAAGTGAGGACACCACCGTCGGATCACACAACCAAGGTGTTGGTGCAAGGACTCCCACCACGATCAGACGTAGGAAGCGAGTGTCAAGCTCACATGACAGTTGTGTCATGTCTAATGATGTCGTGCCCGAATTCACAAAGGTGTTTTCCAAGGTACATGAGATGGGCGGCGGAATTGCTGCTAGGTCTAATGATAAAGACGAATACCAAACCATTTTGCACCACTTTCATGCAAGCTACCCTGACACCCCTGTCCCAGTTTTTACCACTCTTGTGCACGCTATAAAAGATCCAGCTAACCATAACATTTACCTAAGCCTTATGGACACCCCACAAAAAATTACCATTTAGTTGCAAGACTTGTGGGAAATGAAGAACACGGCTTCTGGAGCTTCTACATCACAATCACCCTTAACGCCACTGTACTTATGAGGTTATCTAATTTAAGAACTATATCAGTATCCTGCCTTTTATTTTATGAACTTTCTCAAAAGTTGTTGTTGTACTATTTTATTCTGTTGGGAACAATCTCTAAACTATGGTACTATGTAATGGTTTATCTTGTTATTTGCTATTTGGTCAGTATTTGCTATTTTTTGCTATAGCCCTAATTTCATTTCTGCAATATCTCAATATTTTTCTGATGTGGGTAATCGCTTTTAATTCTAGACGTGATGGCTGGTATTCATCCATATGAAACAACTGATGACATTCTACAACTACTAGATCTTATGTCTGGTCCGGCTAATGACATTGCTAACGCAATATCCTACCAAATAGCTAACCAAATATCCCACAATATCATGTAAAATTCATATGCGGCAACCACACACCAACCAATACCGAGATCGGTTAGTATTAGGAGCGGCCATCAAAAGGTTTTAGAAATAATAACCGGTCATGAAAGGAGGGTGTAAGATCTGTACCGTATGCTACCCAACACGGTTTTAGCCTTTGTTGACAAACTTGAGAACCGATGTTTGTTGAAAAGTACCAGAGGTGTGTCATTAGTGGAGGTAGTTTGCTACTTCCTTCAAATGGTTGGCCATGGCCATACCAACCATGTTCTGGTTGTGGACTACATTCACAACGGTGAGACCATAAGTAGAAAGTTTAACGAGGTGTTGGATGCAGTGTGTGCTTTGTGCAACGAATATATTGTCATGCCAACTGCATCCACAACTCCGCACCGCCGCATCACCAAGAGTTCAATATTTTACCCTTACTTCAAGGTATGACCATCACTTAGTTGACCATTGTCCATTCCGTTGTTAATATAACCACTATCGTCATCGTTGAGTTTGGTATTTACTTGCATATTTCTTATATACTTGTCTTAGGATGCCATTGGGGCATTTGAGGGGACACACATCCCCGTTTTGGTGAAGCGCAAAAAGCAGAACCAATATAGGAATAGAAAAGGGAATGTTTCCATGAATGTCATGGCTGTAGTAGACTTATCAATGGAGTTTACATATATCATGACTGGTTGGGAGGGATCTGCTAGTGACCAAAGGGTACTTCACGCAGCTACAACCACAGGCAGGTTCAAAGTACCCGCTAGAAAGTACTATCTTGTTGATGCAGGGTACGCCAACACCAGCCAATTTCTTGCACCATATCAAAACGTTGCTTACCATATAGCAAAGTATCGGGGTAACAGAAGCTCATACACCAGCAAAAAGGAAATGTTCAACCACTGACATGCTCAACTGTGTAACATTGTTGAGCGAGCCTTTGGTATGTTGAAGAAGAGGTTTTCCTACTTTCGTAAAGGAGCGAATTTTCCTGTGCAGTCTCATTCTCAGATTGAAATGGCTTGTTGTATCGTTCACAATTTTATCCGGCGCCAAAATGATGGTGATCCTATGATGGACAAAAACTTGGATGTGCCTCATAGTACCACTGACATCTTGAAAGAATTGAGTTCTCTCCAACAAACAAGCCAGGCCGATGCTAGAGAGGGAGATGTTTTGCACGAAACTGTTGCCAATTCTATGTGGGCAAATCAATGATTTATACATATGTTTTCTAACTTGCAGACATTGAAACGTGTTCTACAACATGTTTCACTTACTCCCTTTTCTAATTTAATTTTGTAACTTAACGACCAAGTTTTGATCTCAAACTCTATTGTTGACTACAATTTTGCCTACTTATAAACAATGTCAAATTATGTCTCATTAGGTTTTCTATCTAGAAATGGACAATGACATGCCGTCGTGCTCATGTGGTCTACAGTGCACCGTACGAGTGTACATGAATGCCATAGATGCTGAAAATGGACGGTTTGAAGACAACAATCCCCACAGGCCATATTTTACATGTGGTAGGGGTCTTGTACCAACCAGATGCCATATGAGGTTGCCCGTGCAGAAAGTACAACCTACAGTGGCTATGCTAACTACAGTTAGGGATGCAATGGTATCACAGCTCGCATATGCACGTAGCGAACACAAGTTCTAGTCAGAACATTGTGACTTTGTCTGTTCAACAAGAGCAGACACCGATAGGTTACAAGAAGAAATTTCTAGTATGCGGGAGAGGTGTCGATATCTTCGGCACCGACTTCAAATAATGAGCGATAATGACTCTTCAATAGAAGAAGATGGATACAATATGTCATAGATATATTATATTATGATCTGTCTAAATGAACTGCACTTGTCTGTTGCAACAATTAGCTACTCCTGAACAAATGGTCTGCATATTATCTTTGAAAACTATGTCATGAACCCGATATTTTTGTATTAATCGTCAATTATATTTTATTAGATGTTGATGACTCCATATGAGGTTCTGAGGTGTGATTGTGGGCTAAATGCAGCCTTACGGCTTAACACAGAGGATGCATGGTTATATGACTTTGCCATTCTGAGTCAAAGGTCGGGCGAAATGTATTACATATGCCCTACTTGTGAGGTGCGATAGTACATCAATCAATAATAGACTGCCCTTGTCGAGGCTCTGCATTCTTTGCCATTAACTTGAACTTGGTACTACATTTTAGGGAAAAGACTGATGCATATACTTCCATTGGGCAGTCGATCTCCCCCAACAATTGATTCATTGAAAGCGGAGATTATGTTACTAACTATTGAGTGCAAGTCAGTGTGGGGTCAGGCGATGAACATGAAGGACTTCGTTGAAATTCATCACAACTATGACGAATTATACACTAACAAAAAGTATGAGCATGAGGTTGTAGAACGCAACGTTGCCAGTCTGGAGGAAGATTTTCGTATGCTTGTGGACATCCCTTCACCTCAAATGACTCCATAACGTTGAATAGCAAATACATTTACATTGTCTTCTCTGTTTAGAATGACTATCAAT
This sequence comes from Alisma plantago-aquatica, assembly GCA_963693085.1. Classification (NCBI taxonomy): domain Eukaryota; kingdom Viridiplantae; phylum Streptophyta; class Magnoliopsida; order Alismatales; family Alismataceae; genus Alisma; species Alisma plantago-aquatica. The sequence goes on from OY856415.1 coordinate 658,749,318, forward strand.
GGATGTTATGAACATCATACACTTGTTTAATTTAGGAACTTTTATAAACGTCGTATTACATTATAAGTGTTATGAATTTTTTCTTCATGTTGGTGAATGTTTTATTAATGATGTATGTTATTAATCGAAATTTTTCTTAACGTTAGGTAAAACCAAATAATACAATTACTTGTGATATACACCCTTACTTTTGAAAAATATATTACTTACAGAATCTGCTATATGGCTGGCCAACCGCCGACACCGTATTTTATCTGGTCTACCGAGCTTGATATGGTTCTCAGGGGTTTGATGAGAACCTAATATCACGTGGGTAGATGTGTAAATGGAGTATACTCTACAGGCTTGGATGGAGGCATGACATCAGTTCCTATACATAACAGGAGGCCCTTACATTTCATTGGCTGAGTTGCGAATGCGATGGCAATACATCAAGAGAGTGTTTGTAAGAGATAATCTTTTCATATTGGGAGATGTATTACCTCCCCCCACATTGGCCGCACAACAAGGCATTGAGTGCAACTTTTAAACGACGTGTCACACTTACCCACCAGGGATTTCTGCATTCTTTAACACTGACAATTGAAATAAACAAATGAACTTGTAACATATGTGCTAAATGTTGTAGTTGTGTGTTTGCGTCGCAACATTTTACATGCTCTACTTATGTGTTACAATATTATATGTTGCTACCATAATGTGTGTTACAAAAATTGCATCACCTTCAAACTTAGTATCAGCTAAGTTAGGTTGCATTATTTATTTGTAAAACTTATTGGCACAGTTACTTTACGATTTATGTTATTTGTTCATACCTTTGTTTTTATTAATTTTAAATGTCGACATCACGTGCAAAGGCAAGGGCAATGGCAAAATTCGAAAAATTGTTGATGTCTCTGGAAAAAATTCACAAATATGTTGAAGATAACATTTTATGCACAAAACCATGTTGCAATCACACAAAGGAGGAGGAGGGCAAATTTGGGACCGATGAACAAGTCAAGGGTCGGGTCAATCAGCATGTTCCTCATTTGTCGTTGTTGTTTGATTGGCCAAAAGACGACATCAAACAACAAAATAAGCAGCCGATTCAGGAACCATGCCCAGTGTTATGGGACGAGTACGATGAGGCCATAACGTTGGTGAATTTAAATCAAGATCCACATCCAACCATGTCCCCCCAAAGTGGCTTGTCAAAATCTTAGCTTTTGTTTCACTGTTTATTGCTATGGCATGCGTCCCATTTTTTGTTTGTCTCCCGTGACGAAGTTCACCCGTAAACACTTATTTTATTATCAGTGATCGTTTATGTTTAACTAATGACGACAATATGATTATTATCAGTTGATATTACTGATGATAATGTTATTTGTTTATGTTATGAACAAAATATATTAGGCCAATTTTATATTTCATGTAGCTTGACAATTACTGTGTCGAATATGTTTAACATTACATACATACCACATGCAAATGTCATTCCAGACGAAAGTAACGTTTCGTTAATTTTTAATGACCACGTAAAAATTGGCATTATCATATCTTATTTGCACTATTCTAAATATACAAAATAACACCCACACAACACAAATAAAATAGTTTTTTAATATATTCTAAACTTAGGTTGAAGTGACATCAGAAATACACATTCTGCGTACTTGTTCAAACAGTGTTGTAAGAACAAGACTGAATAAGCAGATACTGACTACGCTGTCAAACAGAATCAGACTTGCAGCCAAACAGATTGAGACTGCACACAGACTCAAATCAGACCAGCTGACCAGAATCAGACTACGTTGTCAAACAAAATCAGACTACATCCTGACTACTCCAGCACCGGAATCCAGACTAACCCCAACTAACCCAGTCCAGATTCCAAAATCCCAATCATGTGCCAAACGCGGGTGCCGCCCACTTTGCGGAACAGCCGCTGCGAATCCAAAGAACCACCATATACTCAGGGCCATACAACGCCCCTTTCACCCTTCACGTGCCCGCCGATAAGGGATCTGCAGTGCTGGTTTTCACCGCTGCTCCATGGAAGACTCGCTCAGAAGGTGTGGCCGATGATCCCGGACATCCTACACCTGGGTAGTGCCTACTCACATCCGATTTCCCACCCTTAGGATTTGTTGTTCCTTGTTTAACAAGGAGCAGGCTACACCTTGTGTTAGATTGCACCATCTGTACTGTCAACAAAATCCGGACCCTATAAATCGATGGGCAGTGACACATGTAAATTGATAGCGGAAGGGGCAGCCTACTCCTCTTAGAAAGAGGAACAACAAATCTGAACTCGATTTCCCATGTTCCAAACTCCTTGATCGCTCCTCATGCAATGGGTGGCTGCCATCTCACCACCGCCACTATGGCTCCTGCCTCTGTGTGCCGACAAGTGATCTGTTTTCTTGGCTTCTTGCTCAAGGGCATCAAGCCTCCTTTGCGCACCGGCTGTCGGAGCGCTGCAATGTAAAATCATTTGTGATGCATCTAGGAACCTTGGTGAAATTTTACATATGCCAACAGGGTAGACACTCAACACAGGTTGCATGCGTAGACCTAGGCCAACCCCGCTGATAGGACCATCTCACGCGTATGTCACATGCTCACTAGGGAGGCCGCTAGTTTACCTTTTTCCTGTAAGGCCGATGGCGATGGACATTCTTAGCTGTCTTACTTTAGCATCTTTACTTTTCTGCCGTTGCAACAGACTGGACATACACCCTTGTAATGCGGTGTCTAGGTATAACTGACACTCACCTTTCCTATTAATAGACCCGAGGCGACCTGAGTACATGTGTCTAATGATTATGCCAATTGGTTGTCTTGCCTCCATTCCCCTTTCTTTGATTGGGACCCGCCGTTTTCCACCATCATAGGTAGGCGCAGGCTACCTCCACGCCCTGCCTCTGTTGGTACGATGTCTGAGCCTACCAAAGTGGTATCAAAGCCGGTCGCCCCGTCCACCTCCGACGCCCACTCCAACACCCCCCCTGAGGCCCCAAGCACATCACCCACCACCACCCCATATAGCCACCCATCCAAGCCACCCACCCCATCGTAGAAGATGCAGAATCAGGAGGAAATGAAACACATCCACCATTCGATAGATCGCCATGAGAAGGGAATCGAGCAATTGTCTCAGAAGTTCAATACCTTACTGAAGGAACTCGCCCTGCTTCGCATCACCGACTCCAATAAAAAAGGCAAGGAGCAGGAGAACGAAGATCCGCGCTACACCAGGTATTACGAAGGGAGACCCCAGCGCTACGACCGCCACAAAATCAAGTTCCCGGAGTATGATGGGGAAGAACCTCCCGAGAGGTGGCTACGGAAATGCGAATATTATTTCCGCCATGGAGGAATCACGACCAATGAGGAGAAGTTCGATTTGGTGGCTTTGCACCTCAACAACGACGCGCTTGACTGGTACCAGGCCTACGAGAAGACCACTCTGGAGGAAGCGTACATGGACTTCTCCTGGGAGCTTTCTCGAGACGATGTCATCGAACGAATTGGAGATGCGGACTCGCACCTACCACAGGGCCGCCTCAGTAAACTTCACCAGACCAAAACGGTGAAGGAGTACCACAAGGAATTCGAGATTCTGGCCCAACTCACCATAGGGTTCAAGGAATCTCACCTATCTGAGATGTTCTTCTCAGGGATGAAGGAAGAAATTCAACGGGAGCTAAGTCTCAGGGGAGTGTCGGAGATACTCTCTCGAGCAGATCTGGCCCAACGAGAATGACTGGTGGAAGAGCAACAAGCGGATTGGTGAAAAACATCACAGCAGCCATATCACACCTACCGCCAGGAACCTAAGACGGAGGGAGCCCAAAACTCATCGGCACAGACACCAAAAACTGGAGCCAAAACCCCAATCCAACGCATCTCGCACGCAGAGATGGCAGAACGTCATGCGAAGAATCTATGTTATTATTGTCCAGAGAAGTATGTCAAGGGCCATAAGTGCAAGAAACCAACCCTGTTTCTAATAGAAGATGACGAGGAGGAGGAAGTCGAGATGGCGGAGACTCAACCTATTGAAAACCCACTGGCGACAGACCGAGAAGACAAGCCTACCATATCCTCCTTCGTGATGGATAGAGAAGGGATATCTGAAACAATACGCCTTTGGGCTCAGCTAGGACCTCGCCGCGTCTTGGTACTACTGGATTCGGGGAGCAACCACAACTTCATCGACCCCAAAGTACTGGACCCAAGCCTAGAGTCGCACCTCATCGAAGCAAAGGGAGTAGTGGCGGTAGAAGGGGGCAGATCAATTCCTTATCATAAAAAAGGAAGGTAGCTTCCATTGACACTGTGGGCTCTGATCTCCAAACCACGATATAAACCCGATTTAAACTTAGCGGAAGCGAATCGATTAACAGCGGAAGACAAAAATCACAGAAAAATAAAACTTTTCGAGACAAGAGCTTGAATCCATAAAGCTTCATTCATAAAAGGAGATAAACTATTTACATCTCATGATAATTACTTCTTGAGTAATTATATACAACAGGATACAAAATCTCAAGAACTCATAACCAAAAGACTCCAAGACCTGAGAGTACAGAGGACACATAGGACTGACTCTAACTACACCACATGGCAGACTAAATCTCCACCTGAGATTTACTGCTGCTCCTGGTGCTGCTGCTGCTGAGACTGGTCACCTGTAGACCTGTTCCTCCGTCTCCGACGTCCACCTAAAAAGTTGAAGTCTACGGGGTGAGACAATTGTATATAATTGTCCCAGCGAGAATAATAACTCTCCGCCAGAAGCTTTATTATAACATCAAAGAATAACTTAAGCAGTAAAAGCTTACAAAGTATTCAATAGCAGATACAGTTGTATACAAGAGCTCAACATATATCAAGCATGAAGAACATATGCACTATACAGTGTAACATCAATCAATTAGCTCATAGTTACCTTTAACAGGTATACTACGCTGTAGATTATGTTTTTCAAACATTCTTATTATTATGCCCTGTGGAGATGAGGTTTACCACTCATACCCCAACCAAACACTGTTAAGTGCCTTAGTATCATACTAGGTCATCGAAAGAGCCGAATTCTCATGACCTTCACCTTCCTTAGTCAGTAAGAGGATCACTTGTAGGACATCTTGTGTCTCTACTATTATAGCTCACCAGGGTAATCTGGTCCTTCGCTATTTTTAGAGTTACAGTGGCGTTCTGTACTCTCTTCGTCATCAGGAGATTTCATGTTTACCTTCTACTGATGCGGTATCTGTGCTTTCTTCGTCATCAGGAGATTTTGTGTTTACCTGCTACTGATGCGGTATGGATTTGTAGTGAAGGATTGACGGATTACATATCTACATCAAGTTCCTACACTAGGATGTAAGGTTCTACACATCCATATACCCCACATACTCAACAGTATGTGATCCAGGAGTTCCCTTAGGAAAACCTGTTTCACCATCATTTGATCTCTGACAATGATGGATCTATGATTAGGGCTTTACATTACACTTGATTAGTTAGGTACATTCAGTATTCTTTTACATCATACATTGTTCTTCAAACAATAACAGTAGCATAACAGCTATGAAAGTAGAATACTAAATGTAACAAACCTAACTCACATAAATCATCATTTCTCAGTATACTCATCACAAGTCATCTCTAAAGCATGACCTTGATGGTATTCATGGCTCTTACAACCCATTAAAACATAGGATGCCACTGACAAGGCATCAAGATACTTTACTATTCATAAAGCTAACAACATTCTTTCAATGAATATAGCATCATCACTCATACCTGGATATGATCACCTTCATATCAGAACCTGCATGGTTAATTTAACTGATAAAGGTAATTCAAAACAAGAATATACTTTCCACTCTTGTCATAAGAGCTAAGTTCTCTGATTCTCATCAATTAGAGTTTGCTACTCATATTGCATGTCATCACCCTTGAATTAGGGTTTACTATTCACATGTCATCACCCTTGAATTAGGGTTTACTATTCACATTACATGTCATCACCCTTGAATTAGGGTTTACTATTCACATTATGGTGAATTGAACTCATAACATCATCATGTATGAGGAACATCATCATTGATGCTCTCAGATTAGTTTAAGATTCATCATTTATCATAATTAGGGTTCCATGATCTCACATAGGTGGATCATACCCTAATCATGCAAATTCATGTGTATTGAAGGTACTTTACTTGAATTTCCATCATAAAAGGGTACTTTCTCTTTCTTAAGATACTTTCTCTCTCCTCATACTTGTAGATGGTGATAAAACCAATCTAGATCAGATTGGGTTAAGTCCACTTTGATTAACATAGACCAAATCACCACTATTAAGTGATTAGGGTTTGATTAGAATAAGGTTTCACTCAATTGAACCTTTCAAGGGTATTATGGTAAATTACACATTGATCATCATCATGGTTTAATTTACTAACCACTTGACCCTTAATGTCTTTTGGTATCATTAGGGTTTAGGTTGAACAACTATTAAACCATTTAAGCCTTCAAGGCATTAGGAAGACATAACTTCAAAAGTCTCCAATAGGTTTCACACCTTCAACCTTCATACGATCTTGAGGTCGAATGCCCTCATTCGATCTTGAGGTCGTATGCCCTCATTCGATCTTGAGGTCGAATGACCTTATACGGTCTTGAGGTCGAATGACCTTATACGGTCTTGAGGTCGAATGACCTTATACGGTCTTGAGGTCGAATGACCTTATACGGTCTTGAGGTCGAATGCCCTCAAAAGCTCAAGATCGTATGGACCTCCAAGGTGGTTCAAAGGGTAAACTCGATTAGGGTTTCCTATGTTGAAGCCATCAATTGGTCTCAAGCTTGCTAACCACTTACCAATTGAGACAATTAGGGTTAGCCTTAACCAATTGGTCACTCAATTGACCCTCAATTGATATCCAATTAGGGTTGGAGTTGGTTCAATTAAGGTCTATAAACGTTCAACCATCAACACTCAACAATGTGAATCAAATCGAAGTTGAGCCCATCAATTGACCTCCAATTGGGCTCAAACTTGGCCCAAACGGTCTTGGGATCGTTTGGATATACTCCAAACGGTCTTGAGACCGTTTTCCCAAGAATTCATCAAAATCTAGATTGATTTGATAGGGGTTGAACCTTAATTAAGTCACAAATCAGCAATTTAATTATTTCAATAACCCATTGTAATTGGGCCCTTAATTGATCAAATTACATTAAACCTAGACCTCCAAACGGTCTTTGGTTGTCACTAAACGGTCTTGAGACCGTTTGGATGAGTTCCAAATGGTCTTGAGACCGTTTTCCCATCCATCCTTTGATCTCTAGTGAAAATTCATCAAGGTTTGATTTATTGAGTTGATCATTACATCAATACTTAATTGCAATGTAATTTGGTATCTTTGTACCTTCAATTGGTCAACTATACTTGACCCCAGACCTCCATACGGTCTTGGGTGATCCCCAAACGGTCTTGAGACCGTTTGGATGATTCCCCAAACGGTCTTGAGACCGTTTGGGCTAATCAACCCAAAATCTCAAAATAGCTCATTGTGATTTCAGCACTGATTTCAATTAGGGTTTGCCCTAGTAATCAACCTTCAACTCTTAACTCGTTTGGAATTAGTCCATAAAATTTGGTGAGTTATTAATTAACATCATTATGAACAGTAATCTCATACGTTCAATGCTTAGTCAACCATCGTATACGGTTTTGAGACCGTTTTCCCAAAAAGGGCAAATTAAGCAGATTGAAAATCAGAACTAAATTCAATTACATTTGCTAATTGTTTTGCCTATATCTCACGATTCCTTTGGCGTTAACCTCTAAAATTTTGTGGGTGATTAACCTTCATAATTATGAACAGGATTCCCATATGGTCCACACTTGGTCAACGCGGCCATATGGTCTTGAGACCGTATGCCTTCATACGACCTTGAAACCGTTTGCCCATCAAACGGTTTTGTAAACCGTATGGGCAATTGGTTGAGGTCATATGGTAAAGTGGAAAACTGTGGATAAGCATAGCAAATAACGCCCTCATCTTCTAGATCAAGAACAGCAACAGTTCCTCACGAATTTTCTTGCAAGGAAGCAAGGGAAGATAGGGAAGAAGAAGAACTAGCAACTAAAACCATAGAAAAGATGTATATAACAAAGCATAGGTTTATAGTTATAAAACCCGCCTAAAGCTTGCTCCTTGAGCTCCAAGCTTTCGAGCTCCAAGCCTTTAATGGCGGCCTAGAAGCTCCACAGGTCGGCCAAGGTGAATCCTCCAAGAAAAGTTGAGAAGAGATGGCTAGAAAGATAGAACTAAGTGAGCTAGCCATGAATTTGACCTTGAATTCGAGTTTCATCCAAGAATTTAAGAAAAAGGAAGGATCCAAACCTACCTTGCACTCCCCTGGTCGTCCTCCTGAGCTCCAGATCTCTCCTTAGTCGGTTTGAGCAAGGGGAACAGTGAAGGAAATGAAAGAAACATTCCTTTGCTAAGTGAGGAAAAGGGCTTATATACTTGGGTGGAATTTCAACATAGGCACATAGGTTTTCCTCACTTTCAACTAAGTCCCTCCTTTCTTCTTTGCTCGTCCCTTCTTCTTATTTATAAGGACAACCTTCTTCTAAGGTCAAGAAATGAAGGCAAAGAAGATCAACCTATTACTAAAGCACACACATAAAAGGGCTATAGTACTTACACCTTGATTATTCAATCACAAAGGTGTTTTTCATTATATGATTAATTAATTGAAGTGACTTATTCATCATTTCTTCTCTAAATGATGAAAAGAGTCTTACAAGATATTTTAGATGGTGTATTTTACAAGTTGCACCCCTCAAATTGGGTAAATTGCACTTTACTCCAATTTAGGGTTTCAAGCACAGGGATTGCTTCCACAGCTACACCTTGGTGCTCAAGCTTGGGAAATCCCTCAAACTTTACCATAATCATTCTTATGATGTCTCAACATCAGAGGAACATCTCAAGATGTGCAAATTACAAGTTAACCCTTCTAACTGGGTAAATTGCACATAGGTCCCTGTATTACAAAACAATCAATTCAACATTGTTTAAAAGGAACAGAAAAGGAAAAGTATGTTCCTCAGGAACTTAATTACATGCAAAAAGATAATCACCAGTATCTTAATTACATAATTAGGCAAAACACCTAGGGTTAACTCATAACCCATGTCAGGGATGTTACAAATTATCCACCCCTTACAAGGATTTCGTCCCCGAAATCGATAAAACATATTAAGAGAAAAGGGCAGGATACTTCCTTCTCATCTCATCCTCTAGTTCCCAAGTGGCTTCTTCAACACCACGGTGGTTCCAGAGGACTTTCACAAGGCTTATATCTTTCTTCTTTAACTTTTTAATTCTGTTATCAAGGATTGACATCGGTCCTTCCTCATAAGATATATTATCATTCAATTCTACCTCCATAGGTTGTAGAATTGACTCAGTATCAGGGTGACATTTCTTTAGCATAGAAATGTGAAACACAGGATGTAGCCTCTGCAACTCTGGTGGAAGCTCTAGTTTATAGGCTACTTGTCCAATCTGTTCAATGATTGGATAAGGCCCCATAAATCTAGGAGCTAACTTCCCTTTCCTTCCAAAACAAAGGACTCCTTTCCAAGGCGAGACCTTGAGATACACTCTATCTCCAACCTGGAATTCTAAGGGTCTACGACGTTTGTCAGCATAAGATTTCTGCCTATCCTGTGCAGTCTTAATCTGTTGTTGTATTACTTTAATCTTCTCTGTGGTCTGCTGCACAAGATCAGGACCTAACAACTGATGCTCACCAGTCTTAAACCAACACAAAGGTGATCTACAATGTCTACCATATAAGGCTTCATAAGGTGCCATATCAATACTATGTTGATAGCTATTGTTATAGGCAAACTCTATCAAGCTTAGGTGTAGATCCCAACTTCCGATAAACTGGAGAACACATGCTCTCAACAAGTCTTCTAAGGTCTGTATGGTCCTTTCCGACTGTCCATCAGTCTGTGGATGAAAGGCCGTACTAAACCTTAGCTTGGTGCCTAAGGCTCTGTGTAACTGTTCCCAAAAATGACTTGTAAACTGAGGACCTCTGTCAGAAACTATTGTGACAGGAACACCGTGCAAACGCACTATCTCTTGCACATACAACTGTGATAACCTTTCAGCAGAAAAGGTTGTTTTGACAGGTACGAAATGTGATGTCTTAGTCAACCTATCTACAACTACCCAAATGGAATCATGTCCTTTGTTTGTCCTGGGTAGGCCAACAACAAAGTCCATGGTAACATGATCCCACTTCCACTGTGGTATGGGTAAAGGTTGCATTGTTCCTGCAGGCTTCTGGTGTTCAGCTTTAATTTGCTGGCACACAGGACACCTCAGAATAAATTCTGCAACATCCTTCTTCATTCCAGGCCACCAATACAGATCTTTCAAATTACGATACATCTTGGTGCTCCCTGGATGCATAGCATACATCGAAGAATGAGCTTCTTCCAGGACTAACTTCCTCAAGTTATCCATATCTGGCACTATCATCCTCCCATGATAACATGCTACATGATCATCCGAGTCATGGAAACCATCTCGCTTCTCATTTCCATACTCTGACCTAATCTGTTGAACTTCAGCATCAACCTGTTGTGCTTCCTTAATCTGCTCTCTTAGGGTAGGTTTAATATGCATCTCAGCCAACAACCCGGCTAACAATGACACCTTCAAGTGTACATTGTCTTTCCTTAAAGAGATAAACATATCTCTTTTAGAGCACACTAAAGAGTTTAGTTGTGCTCTATCCATGGTTGATGTTTGCTGATGAAAGCAACACATGGATCTTTCAAGGTGAAAGAAAGATTCTGCCCACCTGTCTTGTGTCAGCTATGGTTGCTGATAAGCTGTTGAGGCAAGGATGTTATGCATTCTTGGCCCATGTGGTAGATGTTACCAAGGAAAGTTCCAATCCTACCGAAGTTCCCATAGTCAGGGAATTCGAGGATGTGTTTCCTGAAGAACTTCCTGGTATACCACCACTTCGGGAGATTGATTTTGAAATCAATCTGATCCCAGATACGAAACCCATAGCCCAGACTCCGTATAGGATGGCGCCTGCCGAGATGGCAGAACTCAAGAAACAGCTTCAAGAGTTACTTGAGAAGGGTTTTATCCGACCGAGCACTTCACCTTGGGGTGCTCCGGTCTTGTTTGTTAAAAAGAAAGATGGGTCAATGCGGTTGTGCATTGACTATAGACAACTCAATAAAGTAACAATAAAGAACAAGTACCCTCTGCCGAGGATTGATGATCTCTTTGACCAGTTGCGTGGTGCAACAGTCTTTTCAAAGATAGACTTGAGGTCTGGATATCATCAACTTCGTATTAAGGATAGTGACATATCCAAGTCTGCCTTTAGGACAAGGTATGGTCACTATGAGTTCACAGTTATGTCGTTTGCACTAACCAATGCACCAGCTACATTTATGGAACTCATGAATAGAGTTTTCCAACCTTTCCTTGATCAGTGTGTTGTCGTCTTCATAGATGACATTCTGATCTATATATAAGGATGCTCAGCAGCATGAGCAGCATCTTCGCCAAGCTTTGACCTTGCTAAGAGAACACAAGCTGTATGCTAAGTTTAGCAAGTGTGAGTTCTCGCTGTCGGAGGTATCTTTTCTAGGACGTGATATCTGCCTCAGGAATTCATGTTGACCCTACAAAGGTAGAATCTGTTCTACAGTGGGAACAACCGAAGACACCGACGGAGATTCAAAGTTTCTTGGGGTTAGCTGGCTATTATTGAAGGTTCATTAAGAACTTTCGTTCTATAGCCTTACCCTTGACCAAGTTAACCCGGAAAGATATTCCTTATTCTTGGAGTGATAAGTGTCAACAGTCTTTCTAGTTGTTGAAGGAGAGGTTGACAAGTGCACCTGTGCTTGTGCTACCTGAACAAGGAAAAGGATATGTAGTCTTCTGTGATGCCTCCAAGAATGGACTTGGATGTGTGTTGATGCAGGATAAACAAGTGATTTCTTTTGCTTCTCGACAGCTTAAGAAACACGAGGAGAATTATTCGACACACGATCTGGAGTTAGCTGTTGTGGTTCATGCCTGGAAGATCTGGAGACATTATCTCTACGGAGAGACATTCTAGATTTTCACAGACCACAAGAACCTTAAGTATATCTTCTCTCAGCATGAGCTTAACATGAGGCAATGTCGCTGGATGGAGTTAATCAAGGACTATGATTGTACAATTGATTACCATCCGGGCAAGGCCAATGTTGTTGCAGATGCCTTGAGTAGGAAATCAGCAACATCAACCATGGATAGAGCACAACTAAACTCTTTAGTGTGCTCTAAGAGAGATATGTTTATCTCTTCAAGGCAAGATAATGTACAGTTGAAGGTGTCATTGTTAGCCAGGTTGCTGGCTGAGATGCATATTAAACCTACCCTAAGAGAGCAGATTAAGGAAGCACATCAAAATGATGCTGCAGTTCAGCAGATCAGATCAGAATATGGAAATGAGAAGCAAGATGGTTTCCATGACTCGGATGATCATGTAGCTTGTTATCATGAGAGGATGATAGTGCCAGATGTGGATAACTTAAGGAAGTTAGTCCTGGAAGAAGTTCATTCTTCGATGTATGCTATGCATCCAGGGAGCACCAAGATGTATCGTAATTTAAAGGAACTGTATTGGTGTCCTGAAATGAAGAAGGATGTTGCAGAATTTGTTCTGAGGTGTCCTGTGTGTCAGCAAGTTAAAGCTGAATACCAGAAGCCTGCAGGAACAATGCAACCTTTACCCATACCACAGTGGAAGTGGGATCATGTGACCATGGACTTCGTTGTTGGCCTACCCAGGACAAACAAAGGACATGATTCCATTTGGGTAGTTGTAGATAGGTTGACAAAGACATCGCATTTCTTACCTGTCAAAACAACCTATTCTGCTGAAAGGTTATCACAGTTGTATGTACAAGAGATAGTGTGGTTGCACGGAGTTCCTGTCACAATAGTTTCTGACAGAGGTCCTCAGTTTACAAGTCATTTTTGGGAACAGTTACACAGAGCCTTAGGCACCAAGCTAAGGTTTAGTACGGCCTTTCATCCACAGACTGATGGACAGTCGGAAAGAACTATACAAACCTTAGAAGACCTGTTCAGAGCATGTGTTCTCCAGTTTACCAGAAGTTGGGATCTACACCTAAGCTTGATAGAGTTTGCCTATAACAATAGCTATCAACATAGTATTGATATGGCACCTTATGAAGCCTTGTATGGTAGACGTTGTAGATCACCTTTGTGTTGGTTTGAGACTGGTGAGCATCAGTTGTTAGGTCCTTATCTTGTGCAGCAGACCACAGAGAAGATTAAAGTAATACAACAACAGATTAAGACTGTACAGGATAGGCAGAAATCTTATGCTGACAAACGTCGTAGACCCTTAGAATTCTAGGTTGAAGACAGAGTGTATCTCAAGGTCTCGCCTTGGAAAGGAGTCCTTAGTTTTGGAAGGAAAGGGAAGTTATCTCCTAGATTTATGGGGCCTTATCCAATCATTGAACAGATTGGACAAGTAGCCTATAAACTAGAGCTGCCACCAGAGTTACAGAGGTTACATTCTGTGTTTCACATTTCTATGCTAAAGAAGTGTCACCCCGATACTGAGTCAATTCTACAACCTATGGAGGTAGAATTGAATGATGATATATCTTATGAGGAAGGACCGGTGTCAATCGTTGATAACAGAATTAAAAAGTTAAAGAAGAAAGATATAAGCCTTGTGAAAGTCCTCTGGAACCACTGTGGTATTGAAGAAGCCACTTGGGAACTAGAGGATGAGATGAGAAGGAAGTATCCTGCCCTTTTCTCTGGGGATCACCCAAGACCGTATGGAGGTCTGGGGTCAAGTATAGTTGACCAATTGAAGGTACAAAGATACCAAATTACATTGCAATTAAGTATTGATGTAATGATCAACTCAATAAATCAAACCTTGATGAATTTTCACTAGAGTCCAAAGGATGGATGGGAAAACAGTCTCAAGACCGTTTGGAACTCATCCAAACGGTCTCAAGACCGTTTGGTGACAACCCAAGACCGTTTGGAGGTCTAGGGTTAAGGTAATTTGATCAATTGAGGGCCCAATTACAATGGGTTATTAAAATAATCAAATTGCTGATTTGTGACTTAATTAAGGTTCAACCCCTATCAAATCAATCTAGATTTTGATGAATTCTTGGGCAAACGGTCTCAAGACCATTTGGAATATATCCAAACGATCCCAAGACCGTTTGGGCCAAGTTTGAGCCCAATTGGAGGTCAATTGATGGGTTCAACTTCGATTTGATTCACATTGTTGAGTGTTGATGGTTGAACGTTTATAGACCTTAATTGAACCAACTCCAACCCTAATTGGATATCAATTGAGGGTCAATTGAGTGACCAATTAGTTAAGGCTAACCCTAATTGTCTCAATTGGTAAGTGGTTAGCAAGCTTGAGACCAATTGATGGCTTCAACATAGGAAACCCTAATCGAGTTTACCCTTTGAACCACCTTGGAGGTCCATACGATCTTGAGCTTTTGAGGGCATTCGACCTCAAGACCGTATAAGGTCATTCGACCTCAAGACCGTATAAGGTCATTCGACCTCAAGACCGTATAAGGTCATTCGACCTCAAGACCGTATAAGGTCATTCGATCTCAAGACCATATAAGGTCATTCGACCTCAAGACCGTATAAGGTCATTCGACCTCAAGACCGTATAAGGTCATTCGACCTCAAGACCGTATAAGGTCATTCGACCTCAAGATCGAATGAGGGCATACAACCTCAAGATCGAATGACGGCATTCGACCTCAGGATCATATGAAGGTTGAAGGTGTAAAACCTATTGGAGACTTTTGAAGTTATGTCTGCCTAATGCCTTGAAGGCTTAAATGGTTTAATAGTTGTTCAACCTAAACCCTAATGATACCAAAAGACATTAAGGGTCAAGTGGTTAGTAAATTAAACCATGATGATGATCAATGTGTAATTTACCATAATACCGTTGAAAGGTTCAATTGAGTGAAACCTTATTCTAATCAAACCCTAATCACTCAATAGTGGTGATTTGGTCTATGTTAATCAAAGAGGATTTAACCCAACCTGATCTAGATTGGTGTTATCACCATCTACAAGTATGAGGAGAGAGAAAGTATCTTAAGAAAGAGAAAGTACCCTTTTATGATGGAAATTCAAGTAAAGTACCTTCAATACACATGAATGTGCATGATTAGGGTATGATCCACCTATGTGAGATCATGGAACCCTAATTATGATAAATGATGAATCTTAAACTAATCTGAGAGCATCAATGATGATGTTCCTCATACATGATGATGTTATGAGTTCAATTCACTGTAATATGAATAGTAAACCCTAATTCAAGGGTGATGACATGTAATGTGAATAGTAAACCCTAATTCAAGGGTGATGACATGTGAATAGTAAACCCTAATTCAAGGGTGATGACATGCAATATGAGTAGCAAACTCTAATTGGTGAGAATCAGAGAACTTAGCTCTTATGACAAGAGTGGAAAGTATATTCTTGTTTTGAATTACCTTTATCAGTTGAATTAACCATGCAGGTTCTGATATGAAGGTGATCATATCCAGGTATGAATGATGATACTATATTCATTGAAAGCATGTTGTTAGCTTTATGAATAGTAAAATATCTTGATGCCTTGTCAGTGGCATCCTATGTTTTAATGGGTTGTAAGAGCCATGAATACCATCAAGGTCATGCTTTAGAGATGACTTGTGAGGAGTATACTGAGAAATGATGATTGATGAGAGTTAGGTTTGTTACATTTAGTATTCTACTTTCATAGCTGTTATGCTACTGTTATTGTTTGAAGAACAATGTATGATGTAAAAGAATACTGAATGTACCTAACTAATCAAGTGAAATGTAGAGCCCTGATCATAGATCCATCATTGTCAGAGATCAAATGATGGTGAAACAGGTTTTCCTACGGGAACTCCTGGATCACATACTGTTGAGTATGTGGGGTATATGGATGTGTAGAACCTTACATCCTAGTGTAGGAATTTGATGTAGATGTATAATCCGTCAATCCTTCACTACAAAACTCATACCGTATCAGTGAATGGTAAACATGAAACCTCCTGATGACGAGGAAAACATAGATATCCGTATCAGTGAAGATAAACATGAAATCTCCTGATGACGAAGATAGTACAGAACGCCACTGTAACTCTAAAATAGCGAAGGACCAGGTTACCCTGGTGAGCTATAATAGTAGAGACACAAGATGTCCTACAAGTGATCCTCTTACTGACTGAGGAAGGTGAAGGTCATGAGAATCCGGCTCTTTCGATGACCTAGTATGATAGTAAGGCACTTAACAGTGATTGGTTGGAGTATGAGTGGTAAACCTCATCTCCACAGGGCATAATAATAAGAATGTTTGAAAAACATAATCTACAGCATAGTATACCTGTTAAAGGTAACTATGAGCTAATTGATTGATGTTACACTGTATAGTGCATATGTTCTTTATGCTTTATAAATGTTGAGCTCTTGTTTACAACTACAATTGCTATTGAATACTTTGAAAGTTTTTATTGCTTAAGTTATTCTTTGATGTTATAATAAAGCTTCTGGCGGAGAGTTATAACTCTCGCTGGGACAATTATGTAAAATTGTCTCACCCCGTAGACTTCAACTTTTTAGGTGGACATCGGAGACAGAGGAACAGGTCTACAGGTGACCAGTCCCAGCAGCAACAACACCAGGAGCAGCAGTAAATCTCAGGTGGAGATTTAGCCTGCCATGTGGTGTAGTTAGAGTCAGTCCTATGTGTCCTCTGTACTCTCAGGTCTTGGAATCTTTTGGTTATGAGTTATTGAGATGTTGTATCTTGTTGTATATAATTACTCAAGAAGTAATTATCATGAGATGTAAACAGTTTATCTCCTTTTATGAATGAAGCTTTATGGATTCAAGCTCTTGTCTCGAAAAGTTTTAAATTTCCCGTGATTTTTGTCTTCTGCTGTTAATCGATTCGCTTCCGCTAAGTTTAAATTGTGTTTATATCGTGGTTTGGAGATCAGAGCCCACAATTAGATTTAGGGCTCATGAGGAACTTATGTTTCAATTTTGGTCCTGTTTGAACAATGTTAAAGCAATGATTGCTTGTTTTGGACTAAAGTGCAAATTACCCAAGTTGAGGGGTTAACTTGCAAATTGCATATGATAAGATGTTCCTATGATGTTGAGACATCATAAGGATGAATATGATGTAGTATTATGGTTTCCACAAGCCTGGACACCAAGATAGAGCTTGTTGGACAATGTTGTGCATTAAAACCTAGTTTTGGAGTAAAGTGCAATTTACCCAAAATCTAGGGTTCAATATGCAAATTACCACTTCAACAAGGTCCCTAATGTTTCTTGGCATCATGTAGAGCAAATAAAATGAGAGGGGTGCTTCATTTGAATTAAGTTGGAGGAGAGAGAATCTTGATATTAAAATAATCAAGATTAATGCCTAATTGAAACCCTAATTCGATTTAGGGCAAAAATGAATAAAAATAATTGAAGGGCTTTTAACCAAAATGTTTTGGGTTGATTTTGAATAAGGATGGACGTTCCTTTGCCAAGATAAGGAACGAAAATATCCTAAGTAGGTGAAATTCCACTCACCATTATTATAAGGAAAAGAAAACCCACTCACATATGGATATTAATATAATAAGCATTAAGGTGCTTAATTTGATTTTCTTTAAATCACGGATAATGGAGAGGAATAAGAGGCAATGAAGATAGCCTCGTCCTTAAGGATTTTGAGGAGAATTTGAGGGGGAAGAGGCGGCACCAATTTTGGAATTAAATGCATTTTAATAATGCATTTTCTCTTTCATTGAATTTTTATAGAAAGGCCTTTTCCTAGCCAAATGAAAGGCTATTTCGACCCCAATTCTTCTCTTAGCTTGGAAACCGACCAAGGAAGCTAGGGAGGACCAGGAGGACGAACCCCAACCTATGGGTAAGCTCTTGACCTTCGTTCTCCTTTATTTCATGGTGGAAATCGAAAATAAATTATGGATTCCTTCTTATTTCGATCTCCTCTTCAACCCTAGCCAACTTTTACAATAAAAAGCTTGAGGACGAGCCTAGGGGGAGTTTCAAGAGCTTCATCCACCATTACTGGCGTGAGCTTGGAGCTTTGGAGCTCAATTGGAGGCGGGTTTTATAACTCAAACCCTTAAACATTGCTATTGCATCAATTCATACACTCTTGTTTCTTTGCTGCAATTTCCATCAAGAACGGTTGCTGTTCTTGGTTGTTCGAAGGAAGGGGATGATGAAATCATCCTAGATGCTTATCCAAAGAAAATTACCAAGCAAAACCGTTTTGATAGCTACTCCAAATCGTTTTAATTTGATTGGCTATGCGGTTTCAGCAAACCGTTTAAGGGCAAACGGTTTGAAACCATTTGGGAGAAAACGGTTTCAAGACCATTTGAGATGGTTGACCAAGCGTTGACCGTTTGGGAATTTTGTTCCTAATTATGTAGGATGATAACCCTCCATATTTGAGGGATTAAATACAACGGAATCGAGAGTTGAAGGCCAATCAATTAGGCAATCGGATTGAATTATGTGCTGATTTTCAACCTGATTAACTTGACCTGGTTGAGCAAACGGTTTCAAGACCATTTGATATGGTTGACCAAGCGTTAACCGTTTGGGATTCCTGTTCATAATTATGTTTATTAATAACCCTCCAAATTTGACGGATTAACTCCAAAGTAATCGTGAGTTGAAGCCTAATCAATTAGGGAAACCTAATTGGATTAAGTGCTGATTTTCAATCTGATTTAATTGGACTTTTTGGGCAAACGGTCTCAAGACCGTTTGAGTGCGTTGACCAAGCGTTGACCGTTTGGGATTACTGTTCCTAATGATGTGATATAATGACTCACCGAATTTGAGGGATTAACTCCCAAGGAATCATGAGTTGAAGGCTATTCAATTAGGCAAACCCTAATTGAAAACAGTGCTGAAATTCCAATGAGTTAAGTTGAGATTTTGGGTTGATTAGCCCAAACGGTTTCAAGACCGTTTGGGGATCACCCAAACGGTCTCAAGACCGTTTGGGGATCACCCCAAGACCGTTTGGAGGTCTGGGGTCAAGTATAGTTGACCAATTGAAGGTCCAAAGGTACTAATCATATTGGAATGTAGTGCTGATCTGTTGATCAACTCTATAGACCAATCCATGATGATTTTTCACTAGAATCCAAAGGTTGGCTGGGCCAAACGGTCTCAAGACCGTTTGGAGCTCATACAAACGGTCTCAAGACCGTTTGGTGGTCACCCAAGACCGTTTGGACGTCTAGGGTTGAGTATGGTTAGGTGTTTGAAGGTCTAAAGGTACCAAGCTGTTATACAATGCAATGCTGATTTGGTGATCAATCCAATGATCCAAACCTTAATTGGATGGCTTGGATTTGAGTGATATGATGGGAAAACGGTCTAAAGACCGTTTGGAGGTCATCCAAACGACCTCAAGACCGTTTGGGGTCAGGTCATACCCAATTTGGATAATGGTTCAATAGTTTCAAAGTAACCAATCTTGCATTGATGAGTGTTGTTGGATCTTCGATTCCAAACCCTAATTCAATTGAATCAAGCCCTAATTGATGACCAATTGAGGGTAAAATTAGTTGAAGGTTGACCTATTAAACTCAATTGAAGTATGAGCATAGGTCCAATTGATGATTGGTTCCATGAATTCAATGGTTGAAGGTCCAATGCAATCAATTGAAACACAATTAGTAGCATGATTGATGATCAACTTCAAAGCTCTAATTGGTATTTATAAACCCTATTCCCATTGAGATCAGACCATAATTGAAGTCCCATTAGTTAGGTGCATTCAATATTCTTTTACATCATACATTGTTCTTCAAACAATAACAGTAGCATAATAGCTATGAAAGTAGAATACTAAATGTAACAAACCTAACTCACATAAATCATCATTTCTCAGTATACTCATCACAAGTCATCTCTAAAGCATGACCTTGATGGTATTCATGGCTCTTACAGCCCATTAAAACATAGGATGCCACTGACAAGGCATCAAGATACTTTACTATTCATAAAGCTAACAACATGCTTTCAATGAATATAGTATCATCACTCATACCTGGATATGATCACCTTCATATCAAAACCTGCATGGTTAATTTAACTGATAAAGGTAATTCAAAACAAGAATATACTTTCCACTCTTGTCATAAGAGCTAAGTTCTCTGATTCTCATCAATTAGAGTTTGCTACTCATATTGCATGTCATCACCCTTGAATTAGGGTTTACTATTCACATGTCATCACCCTTGAATTAGGGTTTACTATTCACATTACATGTCATCACCCTTGAATTAGGGTTTACTATTCACATTATGGTGAATTGAACTCATAACATCATCATGTATGAGGAACATCATCATTGATGCTCTCAGATTAGTTTAAGATTCATCATTTATCATAATTAGGGTTCCATGATCTCACATAGGTGGATCATACCCTAATCATGCACATTCATGTGTATTGAAGGTACTTTACTTGAATTTCCATCATAAAAGGGTACTTTCTCTTTCTTAAGATACTTTCTCTCTCCTCATACTTGTAGATGGTGATAACACCAATCTAGATCAGGTTGGGTTAAGTCCACTTTGATTAACATAGACCAAATCACCACTATTAAGTGATTAGGGTTTGATTAGAATAAGGTTTCACTCAATTGAAC
Organism: Alisma plantago-aquatica; assembly: GCA_963693085.1. NCBI lineage: Eukaryota > Viridiplantae > Streptophyta > Magnoliopsida > Alismatales > Alismataceae > Alisma > Alisma plantago-aquatica. The sequence goes on from OY856415.1 coordinate 658,770,195, forward strand.
CTTTCAAGGGTATTATGGTAAATTACACATTGATCATCATCATGGTTTAATTTACTAACCACTTGACCCTTAATGTCTTTTGGTATCATTAGGGTTTAGGTTGAACAACTATTAAACCATTTAAGCCTTCAAGGCATTAGGCAGACATAACTTCAAAAGTCTCCAATAGGTTTCACACCTTCAACCTTCATACGATCTTGAGGTCGAATGCCCTCATTCGATCTTGAGGTCGTATGCCCTCATTCGATCTTGAGGTCGAATGACCTTATACGGTCTTGAGGTCGAATGACCTTATACGGTCTTGAGGTCGAATGACCTTATACGGTCTTGAGGTCGAATGACCTTATACGGTCTTGAGGTTGAATGCCCTCAAAAGCTCAAGATCGTATGGACCTCCAAGGTGGTTCAAAGGGTAAACTCGATTAGGGCTTCCTATGTTGAATCCATCAATTGGTCTCCAGCTTGCTAACCACTTACCAATTGAGACAATTAGGGTTAGCCTTAACCAATTGGTCACTCAATTGACCCTCAATTGATATCCAATTAGGGTTGGAGTTGGTTCAATTAAGGTCTATAAACGTTCAACCATCAACACTCAACAATGTGAATCAAATCGAAGTTGAACCCATCAATTGACCTCCAATTGGGCTCAAACTTGGCCCAAACGGTCTTGGGATCGTTTGGATATACTCCAAACGGTCTTGAGACCGTTTGCCCAAGAATTCATCAAAATCTAGATTGATTTGATAGGGGTTGAACCTTAATTAAGTCACAAATCAGCAATTTGATTATTTCAATAACCCATTGTAATCGGGCCCTTAATTGATCAAATTACCTTAACCCTAGACCTCCAAACGGTCTTGGGTTGTCACTAAACGGTCTTGAGACCGTTTGGATGAGTTCCAAACGGTCTTGAGACCGTTTGCCCATCCATCCTTTGGACTCTAGTGAAAATTCTTCAAGGTTTGATTTATTGAGTTGATCATTACATCAATACTTAATTGCAATGTAATTTGGTATCTTTGTACCTTCAATTGGTCAACTATACTTGACCCCAGACCTCCATACGGTCTTGGGTGATCCCCAAACGGTCTTGAGACCGTTTGGATGATTCCCCAAATGGTCTTGAGACCGTTTGGGCTAATCAACCCAAAATCTCAAAATAGCTCATTGTGATTTCAGCACTGATTTCAATTAGGGTTTGCCCTAGTAATCAACCTTCAACTCTTAACTCATTTGAAATTAGTCCATCAAATTTGGTGAGTGATTAACTAGCATCATTATGAACAGTAATCTCATACGGTCAATGCTTAGTCAACCATCTTATACGGTTTTGAGACCGTTTGCCCAAAAAGGGCAAATTAAGCAGATTGAAAATCAGAACTAAATTCAATTGAATTTGCTAATTGTTTTGCCTATATCGCACGATTCCTTTGGAGTTAACCTCTCAAATTTTGTGGGTGATTAACCTTCATAATTATGAATAGGAGTCCCATACGGTCCACGCTTGGTCAACGCGGCCATACGGTCTTGAGACCGTATGTCTTCATACGACCTTGAAACTGTTTGCCCATCAAACGGTTTTGTAAACCGTATGGGCAATTGGTTGAGGTCGTATGGTAAAGTGGAAAACTGTGGATAAGCATAGGAAATAACGCCCTAATCTTCTAGCTCAAGAACAGCAACTGTTCCTCATGAATTTGCTTGCAAGGAAGCAAGGGAAGATAGGGAAGAAGAAGAACTAGCAACTAAAAGCATAGAAAAGATGTATATAACAAAGCATAGGTTTAGAGTTATAAAAACCGCCTAAAGCTTGCTCCTTGAGCTCCAAGCTTTCGAGCTCCAAGCCTTTAATGGCGTCCTAGAAGCTCCACAGGTCGGCCAAGGTGAATCCTCCAAGAAAAGTTGAGAAGAGATGGCTAGAAAGATAGAGCTAAGTGAGCTAGCCATGAATTTGACCTTGAATTCGAGTTTCATCCAAGAATTTAAGAAAAAGGAAGGATCCAAACCTACCTTGCACTCCCCTGGTCGTCCTCCTGAGCTCCAGAGCTCTCCTTAGTCGGTTTGAGCAAGGGGAACAGTGAAGGAAACGAAAGAAACATTCCTTTGCTAAGTGAGGAAAAGGGCTTATATACTTGGGTGGAATTTCAACATAGGCACATAGGTTTTCCTCACTTTCAACTAAGTCCCTCCTTTCTTCTTTGCTCGTCCCTTCTTATTATTTCTAAGGACAAACTTCTTCTAAGTTCAAGAAATGAAGGCAAAGAAGATCAACCTATTACTAAAGCACACACATAAAAGGGCTATAGTACTTACACCTTGATTATTCAATCACAAAGGTGTTTTTCATTATATGATTATTCAATTGAAGTGACTTCTTCATCATTTCTTCTCTAAATGATGACAAGAGTCTTACAAGATATTTTAGATGGTGTATTTTACAAGTTGCACCCCTCAAATTGGGTAAATTGCACTTTACTCCAATTTAGGGTTTCAAGCACAGGGATTGCTTCCACAGCTGCACCTTGGTGCTCAAGCTTGGGAAATCCCTCAAACTTACCATAATCATTCTTATGATGTCTCAACATCAGAGGAACATCTCAACATGTGCAAATTGCAAGTTAACCCTTCTAACTGGGTAAATTGCACATAGGTCCCTGTATTACAAAACAATCAATTCAACATTGTTTAAAAGGAACAGAATAGGAAAAGTATGTTCCTCAGGAACTTAATTACATGCAAAAAGATAATCACCAGTATCTTAATTACATAATTAGGAAAAACATCTAGGGTTAACTCATAACCCAGGTCAGGGATGTTACAAATTATCCACCCCTTACAAGGATTTCGTCCCCGCAATTGATAAAACATATTAAGAGAAAAGGGCAGGATACTTCCTTCTCATCTCATCCTCTAGTTCCCAAGTGGCTTATTCAACACCACGGTGGTTCCAGAGGACTTTCACAAGGCTTATATATTTCTTCTTTAACTTTTTAATTCTGTTATCAAGGATTGACATCGGTCCTTCCTCATAAGATATATTATCATTCAATTCTACCTCCATAGGTTGTAGAATTGACTCAGTATCAGGGTGACATTTCTTTAGCATAGAAATGTGAAACACAGGATGTAGCCTATGCAACTCTGGTGGCAGCTCTAGTTTATAGGCTACTTGTCCAATCTGTTCAATGATTGGATAAGGCCCCATAAATCTAGGAGCTAACTTCCCTTTCCTTCCAAAACGAAGGACTCCTTTCCAAGGCGAGACCTTGAGATACACTCTGTCTCCAACCTGGAATTCTAAGGGTCTACGATGTTTGTCAGCATAAGATTTCTACCTATCCTATGCAGTCTTAATCTGTTGTTGTATTACTTTAATCTTCTCTATGGTCTGCTGCTAAAGATCAGGACCTAACAACTGATGCTCACCAGTCTCAAACCAACACAAAGGTGATCTACAACGTCTATCATATAAGGCTTCATAAGGTGCCATATCAATACTATGTTGATAGCTATTGTTATAGGCAAACTCTATCAAGCTTAGGTGTAGATCCCAACTTCCGGTAAACTGGAGAACACATGCTCTCAACAGGTCTTCTAAGGTCTGTATGGTCCTTTCCGACTGTCCATCAGTCTGTGGATGAAAGGCCGTACTAAACCTTAGCTTGGTGCCTAAGGCTCTGTGTAACTGTTCCCAAAAATGACTTGTAAACTGAGGACCTCTGTCAGAAACTATTGTGACAGGAACACCGTGCAAACGCACTATCTCTTGCACATACAACTGTGATAACCTTTCAGCAGAAAAGGTTGTTTTGATAGGTAAGAAATGCACTGTCTTAGTCAACCTATCTACAACTACCCAAATGGAATCATGTCCTTTGTTTGTCCTGGGTAGGCCAACAACAAAGTCCATGGTAACATGATCCCACTTCCACTGTGGTATGGGTAAATGTTGCATTGTTCCTGTAGGCTTCTGGTGTTCAGCTTTAATTTGCTGACACACAGGACACCTCAGAACAAATTCTGCAACATCCTTCTTCATTCCAGGCCACCAATACATATCTTTCAAATTACGATACATCTTGGTGCTCCCTGGATGCATAGCATACATCGAAGAATGAGCTTCTTCCAGGACTAACTTCCTCAAGTTATCCATATCTGGCACTATCATCCTCCCATGATAACATGCTACATGATCATCAGAGTCATGGAAACGATCTCGCTTCTCATTTCCATACTCTGACCTAATCTGTTGAACTTCAGCATCAACCTCTTGTGCTTCCTTAATCTGCTCTCTTAGGGTAGGTTTAATATGCATCTCAGCCAACAACCCGGCTAACAATGACACCTTCAACTGTACATTGTCTTGCCTTAAAGAGATAAACATATCTCTCTTAGAGCACACTAAAGATTTTAGTTGTGCTCTATCCATGGTTGATGTTGCTGATTTCCTACTCAAGGCATCTGCAACAACATTGGCCTTGCCCGGATGGTAATCAATTGTACAATCATAGTCCTTGATTAACTCCATCCAGCGACGTTGCCTCATGTTAAGCTCATGCTGAGAGAAGATATACTTAAGGTTCTTGTGGTCTGTGAAAATTTGGAATGTCTCTCCGTAGAGATAATGCCTCCAGATCTTCAAGGCATGAACCACAGCAGCTAACTCCAGATCTTGTGTCGGATAATTCTCCTCGTGTTTCTTAAGCTGTCGAGAAGCAAAAGAAATCACTTGTTTATCCTGCATCAACACACATCCAAGTCCATTCTTGGAGGCATCACAGAAGACTACATATCCTTTTCCTTGTTCAGGTAGCACAAGCACAGGTGCACTTGTCAACCTCTCCTTCAACAACTGGAAAGACTGTTGACACTTATCACTTCAAGAAAAAGGAATATCTTTCCGGGTTAACTTGGTCAAGGGTAAGGCTATAGAACTAAAGTTCTGAATGAACCTTCGATAATAGCCAGCTAACCCCAAGAAACTTCGAATCTTCGTCGGTGTCTTCGGTTGTTCCCACTGTAGAACAGATTCTACCTTTGTAGGGTCAACACGAATTCCCGAGGCAAATATCACATGTCCTAGAAAAGATACCTCCGGCAGCTAGAACTCACACTTGCTAAACTTAGCATACAGCTTGTGTTCTCTTAGCAAGGTCAAAGCTTGGCGAAGATGCTGCTCATGCTGCTGAGCATCCTTACTATAGATCAGAATGTCATCTATGAAGACGACAACACACTGATCAAGGAAAGGTCGGAAAACTCTATTTATGAGTTCCATAAATGCAGCTGGTGCATTGGTTAGTCCAAATGACATAACCGTGAACTCATAGTGACCATACCTTGTCCTAAAGGCAGACTTGGATATGTCACTATCCTTAATACGAAGTTGATGATATCCAGACCTCAAGTCTGTCTTTGAAAAGACTGTTGCACCACGCAACTGGTCAAAGAGATCATCAATCCTCGGCAGAGGGTACTTGTTCTTTATTGTTACTTTATTGAGTTGTCTATAGTCAATGCACAACCGCATTGACCCATCTTTCTTTTTAACAAACAAGACCGGAGCACCCCAAGGTGAAGTGCTCGGTCGGATAAAACCCTTCTCAAGTAACTCTTGAAGCTGTTTCTTGAGTTCTGTCATCTCGGCAGGCGCCATCCTATACGGAGTCTGGGCTATGGGTTTCGTATCTGGGATCCGATTGATTTCAAAATCAATCTCCCGAAGTGGTGGTATACCAGGAAGTTCTTCAGGAAACACATCCTCAAATTCCCTGACTATGGGAACTTCGGCAAGATTGGAACTTTCCTTGGTAACATCTACCACATGGGCCAAGAATGCATAACATCCTTGCCTCAACAGCTTATCAGCAACCATAGCTGACACAAGACAGGTGGGCAGAATCTTTCTTTCACCTTGAAAGATCCATGTGTTGCTTTCATCAGCAAACACAGCCAACTTGGACTCACAATCCAAGACAACTCTATACCTCTCTAAGGTATCCATCCCGAGGATTATATCAAATCCTTGCATATCAAGCGGTATAAGATCCACTTGAATGTGATGGTCAGAAAAGAAGAGGATGCAGGGAGAGCATACCTCATGCAAAACGGCAGACCCACTCAACGGAGTCTCCAACCACAAACTATCTGCCCTATGACTAACCGTCATATTGCAGTTACGAATCACTCTATGAGTGATGAAAGAGTGCGTAGCACCCGGGTCAATCAGAACAGATACAACACAGGATGTAGACATATCAGGATATAAAAGTTCCATCTGACCTGTCACTACCCGTGGATTGACCACTTCATCTGGTGGGTTCATAGCATAGAACCTCGTTGTTGCCTGGTGTTGAGGTGGTGCTGATGATCCAGCTTGAGACGCTTGTCCACGTCCTCGAGCTACTCCTTGAGATTGCATTCTCTGAGATCCTTGTTGATTCTGTCTCGGAAGCTGTGTCACATTGACAGGCCTAGAACGGCAATCCTTCATCAAGTGTCCCACCTTACCACAGTTGTAGCATCTCCTCTCCTGTTGTTGTGGTCGGGGTGGTCCAGTAACTGACATCGATGCAGAACTGTGAGTCCCTTGAAGCGGTTGACTCCGTCCTCTACCTCTGCTTGGTGACCATTGAGTTTGAGAACTCGATCTGGGTGGTGGAGGGTTAGGTGCAGAGAATCTAGGTTTCTTGAAATCCCTAGATGAAGAACCCTGGAACTGTGGATATCTTTTCTGGGTTTGCCTCTTCTCAACCACAGATCTCTCTATCCTTCGGACTGACTCAACAAAGGTAGAGAATCTCTCTCGGTTTTCTAAGGCAGACACCGGGGTTGACATATCGGCATTCAAACCCTTCTCGAATCTCCTGATTCTTTCCTCATCTGTGGAAGCCATGTGCGGACAGAACCGCAGCAATTCCATGAACTTAGCTTCATATTCGCTAATGTTCATCATGCCCTGCCTCAATCTCTCAAACTGAGAGATCTTCTCATCTAGGAAGGTCTTTGGAAAATATCTATTGATAAATTCCCGACGAAACTCTTCCCATGAGAACTCTATTCCAGATCTCTTCTGCTCTTCCATGTTCCACCAGTGACCAGCACTGCCTTTGAGAAGATAGACAGCATGTCTAACCTTCTCAGCCTCCGGGATAATAAGAATCCTGAAAGCCTTCTCCAACTCTGTTAACCACTGATCAGCATCGGCGGGGTCAGTAGTCCCAAAGTACTCGGTAGCTCCGACACGACGAATTCGCTCGAACGTCTTACTGATACCTTGTCCTCCAGGTTGGGCAGGTGCCCTAGGTGCAGGCATGGGATCCTGTCGGTTATGTGTGTAATGGTAGTCATAAACTGCCCAAACATCGTCTGTACTGCTGGATTACCCATGTCAGCTGGGTCAAACTGGGGTGGCTCAGGTGCAGGCTGTTCTATTTCTGGAACCCTTGCACTGCCTCGAGGTGCACTAGCACTACTCTCTGTCACGTACTCATCATGTGGCTCTGCCATCCTTATGTATCTTCTTCTCCTGAGGAGCAGAAGATTCTATTAGATAAGGAAGGAGTACTAAAGATAGACTCGACATCCTAAGTCCTATGCCTCTGTAGACTCAACGGACCTAGAGCTCTGATACCACTAATTGTGGGCTCTGATCTCCAAACCATGATATAAACCCGATTTAAACTTAGCGGAAGCGAATCGATTAACAGCGGAAGACAAAAATCACGGAAAAATAAAACTTTTCGAGACAAGAGCTTGAATCCATAAAGCTTCATTCATAAAAGGAGATAAACTGTTTACATCTCATGATAATTACTTCTTGAGTAATTATATACAACAGGATACAAAATCTCAAGAACTCATAACCAAAAGACCCCAAGACATGAGAGTACAGAGGACACATAGGACTGACTTTAACTACACCACATGGCAGACTAAATCTCCACCTGAGATTTACTGCTGCTCCTGGTGCTGCTGCTGCTGAGACTGGTCACCTGTAGACCTATTCCTCCGTCTCCGACGTCCACCTAAAAAGTTGAAGTCTACGGGGTGAGACAATTGTACATAATTGTCCCAGCGAGAGTTATAACTCTCCGCCAGAAGCTTTATTATAACATCAAAGAATAACTTAAGCAGTAAAAGCTTATAAAGTATTCAATAGCAATTGCAGTTGTATACAAGAGCTCAACATATATCAAGCATGAAGAACATATGCACTATACAGTGTAACATCAATCAATTAGCTCATAGTTACCTTTAACAGGTATACTATGCTGTAGATTATGTTTTTCAAACATTCTTATTATTATGCCCTGTGGAGATGAGGTTTACCACTCATACCCCAACCAAACACTGTTAAGTGCCTTAGTATCATACTAGGTCATCGAAAGAGCCGGATTCTCATGACCTTCACCTTCCTCAGTCAGTAAGAGGATCACTTGTAGGACATCTTATGTCTCTACTATTATAGCTCACCAGGGTAATCTGGTCCTTCGCTATTTTTAGAGTTACAGTGGCGTTCTGTACTCTCTTCGTCATCAGGAGATTTCATGTTTACCTTCTACTGATGCGGTATCTGTGCTTTCTTCGTCATCAGGAGATTTCGTGTTTACCTGCTACTGATGCAGTATGGATTTGTAGTGAAGGATTGACGGATTACATATCTACATCAAGTTCCTACACTAGGATGTAAGGTTCTACACATCCATATACCCCACATACTCAACAGTATGTGATCCAGGAGTTCCCTTAGGAAAACCTGTTTCACCATCATTTGATCTCTGACAATGATGGATCTATGATCAGGGCTCTACATTAAAATTGATTAGTTAGGTGCATTGAGTATTCTTTTACATCATACATTGTTCTTCAAACAATAACAGTAGCATAACAGCTATGAAAGTAGAATACTAAATGTAACAAACCTAACTCACATAAATCATCATTTCTCAGTATACTCATCACAAGTCATCTCTAAAGCATGACCTTGATGGTATTCATGGCTCTTACAGCCCATTAAAACATAGGATGCCACTGACAAGGCATCAAGATACTTTACTATTCATAAAGCTAACAACATGCTTTCAATGAATATAGTATCATCACTCATACCTGGATATGATCACCTTCATATCAAAACCTGCATGGTTAATTTAACTGATAAAGGTAATTCAAAACAAGAATATACTTTCCACTCTTGTCATAAGAGATAAGTTCTCTGATTCTCATCAATTAGAGTTTGCTACTCATATTGCATGTCATCACCCTTGAATTAGGGTTTACTATTCACATGTCATCACCCTTGAATTAGGGTTTACTATTCACATTACATGTCATCACCCTTGAATTAGGGTTTACTATTCACATTATGGTGAATTGAACTCATAACATCATCATGTATGAGGAACATCATCATTGATGCTCTCAGATTAGTTTAAGATTCATCATTTATCATAATTAGGGTTCCATGATCTCACATAGGTGGATCATACCCTAATCATGCACATTCATGTGTATTGAAGGTACTTTACTTGAATTTCCATCATAAAAGGGTACTTTCTCTTTCTTAAGATACTTTCTCTCTCCTCATACTTGTAGATGGTGATAACACCAATCTAGATCAGGTTGGGTTAAGTCCACTTTGATTAACATAGACCAAATCACCACTATTAAGTGATTAGGGTTTGATTAGAATAAGGTTTCACTCAATTGAACCTTTCAAGGGTATTATGGTAAATTACACATTGATCATCATCATGGTTTAATTTACTAACCACTTGACCCTTAATGTCTTTTGGTATCATTAGGGTTTAGGTTGAACACCTATTAAACCATTTAAGCCTTCAAGGCATTAGGCAGACATAACTTCAAAAGTCTCCAATAGGTTTCACACCTTCAACCTTCATACGATCTTGAGGTCGAATGCCCTCATTCGATCTTGAGGTCGTATGCCCTCATTCGGTCTTGAGGTCGAATGACCTTATACGGTCTTGAGGTCGAATGAACTTATACGGTCTTGAGGTCAAATGACCTTATACGGTCTTGAGGTCGAATGACCTTATACGGTCTTGAGGTCGAATGACCTTATACGGTCTTGAGGTCGAATGCCCTCAAAAGCTCAAGATCGTATGGACCTCCAAGGTGGTTCAAAGGGTAAACTCGATTAGGGTTTCCTATGTTGAAGCCATCAATTGGTCTCAAGCTTGCTAACCACTTACCAATTGAGACAATTAGGGTTAGCCTTAACCAATTGGTCACTCAATTGACCCTCAATTGATATCCAATTAGGGTTGGAGTTGGTTCAATTAAGGTCTATAAACGTTCAACCATCAATACTCAACAATGTGAATCAAATCGAATTTGAACCCATCAATTGACCTCCAATTGGGCTCAAACTTGGCCCAAACGGTCTTGGGATCGTTTGGATATACTCCAAATGGTCTTGAGACCGTTTGCCCAAGAATTCATCAAAATCTAGATTGATTTGATATGGGTTGAACCTTAATTAAGTCACAAATCAGCAATTTGATTATTTCAATAACCCATTGTAATTGGGCCCTTAATTGATCAAATTACCTTAACCCTAGACCTCCAAACGGTCTTGGGTTGTCACTAAACGGTCTTGAGACCGTTTTCCCATCCATCCTTTGGACTCTAGTGAAAATTCATCAAGGTTTGATTTATTGAGTTGATTATTACATCAATACTTAATTGCAATGTAATTTGGTATCTTTGTACCTTCAATTGGTCAACTATACTTGACCCCAGACCTCCATACGGTCTTGGGTGACACCCAAACGGTCTTGAGACCGTTTGGATGATTCCCCAAACGGTCTTGAGACCGTTTGGGCTAATCAACCCAAAATCTCAAAATAGCTCATTGTGATTTCAGCACTGATTTCAATTAGGGTTTGCCCTAGTAATCAACCTTCAACTCTTAACTCGTTTGGAATTAGTCCATAAAATTTGGTGAGTTATTAACTAACATCATTATGAACAGTAATATCATACGGTCAATGCTTAGTCAACCATCTTATACGGTTTTGAGACCGTTTGCCCAAAAAGGGAAAATTAAGCAGATTGAAAATCAGAACTAAATTCAATTGAATTTGCTAATTGTTTTGCCTATATCTCACGATTCCTTTGGAGTTAACCTCTCAAATTTTGTGGGTGATTAACCTTCATAATTATGAACAGGATTCCCATACGTTCCACACTTGGTCAACGTGGCCATACGGTCTTGAGACCGTATGTCTTCATACGACCTTGAAACTGTTTGCCCATCAAACGGTTTTGTAAACCGTATGGGCAATTGGTTGAGGTCGTATGGTAAAGTGGAAAACTGTGGATAAGCATAGGAAATAACGCCCTCATCTTCTAGCTCAAGAACAGCAACTGTTCCTCACGAATTTGCTTGCAAGGAAGCAAGGGAAGATAGGGAAGAAGAAGAACTAGCAACTAAAAGCATAGAAAAGATGTATATAACAAAGCATAGGTTTAGAGTTATAAAACCCGCCTAAAGCTTGCTCCTTGAGCTCCAAGCTTTCGAGCTCCAAGCCTTTAATGGCGTCCTAGAAGCTCCACAGGTTGGCCAAGGTGAATCCTCCAAGAAAAGTTGAGAAGAGATGGCTAGAAAGATAGAGCTAAGTGAGCTAGCCATGAATTTGACCTTGAATTCGAGTTTCATCCAAGAATTTAAGAAAAAGGAAGGATCCAAACCTACCTTGCACTCCCCTGGTCGTCCTCTTGAGCTCCAGAGCTCTCCTTAGTCGGTTTGAGCAAGGGGAACAGTGAAGGAAACGAAAGAAACATTCCTTTGCTAAGTGAGGAAAAGGGCTTATATACTTGGGTGGAATTTCAACATAGGCACATAGGTTTTCCTCACTTTCAACTAAGTCCCTCCTTTCTTCTTTGCTCGTCCCTTCTTCTTATTTCTAAGGAAAACCTTCTTCTAAGGTCAATAAATGAAGGCAAAGAAGATCAACCTATTACTAAAGCACACACATAAAAGGGCTATAGTACTTACACCTTGATTATTCAATCACAAAGGTGTTTTTCATTATATGATTATTCAATTGAAGTGACTTCTTCATCATTTCTTCTCTAAATGATGACAAGAGTCTTACCAGATATTTTAGATGGTGTATTTTACAAGTTGCACCCCTCAAATTGGGTAAATTGCACTTTACTCCAATTTAGGGTTTCAAGCACAGGGATTGCTTCCACAGCTGCACCTTGGTGCTCAAGCTTGGGAAATCCCTCAAACTTTACCATAATCATTCTTATGATGTCTCAACATCAGAGGAACATCTCAACATGTGCAAATTGCAAGTTAACCCTTCTAACTGGGTAAATTGCACATAGGTCCCTGTATTACAAAACAATCAATTCAACATTGTTTAAAAGGAACGGAAAAGGAAAAGTATGTTCCTCAGGAACTTAATTACATGCAAAAAGATAATCACCAGTATCTTAATTACATAATTAGGCAAAACACCTAGGGTTAACTCATAACCCAGGTCAGGGATGTTACAGACACTGCAGGGAAAAGCAGAGCGCATCAATGCTTACTTCATGAGCATAGGGAGCTACAATGTTGTTCTTGGAGTGGCCTGGCTGAAAAGTAGAGGGCCATCAACTTGGGACTTCTGTAATCATACGGTCACCTTCCCACATGGAGAACTATCCTTACGACTATAAGGCATCAAACCATTCTCACCAGAGTTAGCTCCATAGGAATATATCCTCACGTCCCTTCACCGTGCACGCCAAATATTCCTCATCTCCTCCACCCCGCATAACGCCACCGCCAACATACCTCTAGAGATATCCACCATTATTTTGAAGTTCACAACCATCTTCTCAGAACCCATAGAGCTACCACCAAAGAGACCACAAGACCATCACATTACATTACTAGATGAGTCTAAAGCCATCACCACTCCACCTTATCGATACCCACACTTCCAGAAAATAGAAATTGAAAAGCAAGTGACCGAAATGCTACGGCAGGGATATATACAACGAAGCATTAGCCCCTTTTCATCGCTGGCACTCCTGGTGAAGAAGGTAGACGGCAGCTGGCACCTCTGCATCGACTATAGAGCCCTGAACAAACAGACAATTAAAGATCGATTTCTGATTCCAGTCATAGACGAACTTTTGGATGAACTGCACAGCGCCTCAGTGTTCAACAAACTGGATTTGCACGTAGGATATCACCAAATTTGCGTGATGGAGGAAGACACAAAGAAGATCGCATTTCAAACACATGACGGGTACTATGAATTCTGGGTAATGCCTTTCGGCCTGTGCAACGCACCATCTACATTTCAGGCACTCATGAATGACATTTTCCGGCCTCATCTTTGTAAATTTGTCTTGGTATTTTTTGATGACATTTTGATATATAGCAAAACCTTCTTTGAACACCTACTTCATCTCACGGCCACTTTCTGCATTCTGCAAGACAATAGCTTATATGTTAAACTGAGCAATTGTGCCTTTGGAGTCACAAAAGTAGCCTATTTGGGCCCCATTATCTCATGTGAAGGAGTTCGAGCCGATCCATCCAAACTACAGGCCATTCAGGATTGGCCAACCCCTCCCAACATCAAGGATTTGAGGGGATTTATGGGTCTAGCCAACTATTATCGAAAATTCATCTCTGGATATGCTTCCATTACAGGTCCACTCCACCTCCTTTTCCGCAAAGACGCTTACCATTGGGATGCAGTCACAGCAAAAGCAATGCAAGACCTTAAGCATGCACTCAACCAACCACCATTGCTGCGACTACCTAATTTTGCAGAGCCCTTCATAGTTGAATGTGATGCATCTGGAATAGGATTGGGAGGAGTTCTAATGCAGCAGGGCCACCCCATTGCTTATTTCAGCCATGCCTTGTCTGCTCGCCAACAAAGCATGTCCACCTATGAGAAGGAACTTCTGGCACTGGTGATAGCCATCACAAAATGGCACCAGTACCTCCTGGGAGCGCCATTCGTTGTACACATGGATCACCAAAGCATCAAAAACATCATGGAGCAGAGGATACACGCCTTCACAATAGAAATGGATAACAAAACTAATGGGCAATGACTTCATAGTGGAGTACAAGCCTGACAGGTGCAATGGAGCAGTAGACGCCCTCTCCAGGCTGCCATTAGCAATTGAAACTTTACTCATCTCTTCGGTTCTACCTGATTGGATTGACATATTGTAATAGGAATCCAAAACAAAAGAAGATTTGTTGGCTATATTGCAACGATTCCATTGCGGGGCTTCTGTTCTATAAAGGATGAGTTCTCCTAAGCAAATATACCTCACTCAAACAATAGATCCTACATGATGCACATTCTTCCCTGCAAGGAGGGCACTCAAGGTACAAGAAGACTCTGCATCACATCAAACATGATTTCTCCTGGCAAGGGCTTAGAAAGGACGTTAAGGCTTATGTTCAAGAATGAACAATCTGTCAACAACAAAAATACATCACGGCTTCTCAAGCAGGTCTCCTCCAGCCATTACCGATACCCAATCAAATCTGGGAGGACATCTCAATGGATTTCATTGAGGGTCTACCACCAACAAGGCATGTTTCTACAATAATGGTAGTGGTTGACAGGCTAAGAAAATATGCACATTTCATCCCACTCAAGCACCCATTCACAATAAAGATAGAGTTGAAGCATTCATTCAGAACATCTTCAAGCTCCATGGCCTGCCCAAATCTATCGTCTGTGATCGCGATAAGATTTTTCAATCCACCTTCTGGAAGGAGGTCTTCTCCAAATTGGGAACCAAGCTATGCTTTAGCATGACCTACCACCCCCAATCTGATGGGCAGACAGAAGTGGTTAATCGGTGCCTTGAAACTTACCTTCACTACTATTGCTCATAGGCTCCTAAGGAATGGACAATTGTGCTACCTTTGGCTGAATACTGGTACAACACATCATGGCATTCAACTACTAATACTACACCCTTTTAGATTGTATATGGCAGACCCCCACCGTCCTTGATCCAATACATCAAAGGGACTGCAAAGCTTCTGGCGATAGATGAAATGCTCTCGGCTAGAGACGCCACCCTAGCTCAGCTGAAACACTTCCTCCACAGAGCCCAGAACATAATGCAGCAACAAGAAAATCGCCATCGCCAAGCTAAGGAGTATAAGGTGGGAGATCTAGTCTATTTGAAGCTTCAACCCTACAGACAGAACTCAGTAGCCTTTTGAGCTCACCAGAAGCTTGATGCAAAGTACTACGGGCCCTTCACCATTGTCGAGTACATTGGAAAGGTTGCTTACAAGCTCCAGCTGCCTGCTTCCTCCCTGATCCATCCAGTCTTCCACATCTCTCAAATGAAGCTACATCACGGTCCACCACCAGCGACAACACCAATGGACCTTCCATGATTGTGGCCACCTTCAGAGACGGCAGGACGCTTCCCCGACAAGATTCTGGAGAGAAGAATGACCAAGAGAGGAAATCATGCCATTGTTGAGGTATTGGTTTCATGGGTGGACACTCCAGCTGAAGAAGCTCAATGGATGCCATATGTGGACCTCCGCACCAAGTTTCCCACCTGGACCGACCCCGTGGAAGTGGTCGGAGCTTCAAAGGGGGGTATATGATAGGACCATCTCACGCATATGTCACCTGCGCACTAGGGAGGCCGCTAGTTTACCTTTTTCCTGTAAGGACGATGGCCATTCTTAGTTGTCTTACTTTAGCATCTTTACTTTTCTGCCATTGCAACAAACAGGGCATACACCCTTATAATGTGGTGTCCAGGTACAGCTGACACTCACCCTTCCTATTAATAGACCTGAGGCGACCTGAGTATAGGCGTCTAATGATTATGCCAATTGGTTGTCTTGCCTCCATTCCGCTTTCTTTGATTGGGACCTACCCTCGAGCAAGAGTTTTCCACCATCATAGGTAGGTGCAGTGTTACAACCCCAAATTTTGGGTTCAATTGATGAGAAATGTAATTTCTCATATTAAAGATATTTGAACAAATAATGAGATAATTTGCTTCAAATAAATGGATTTCGTTTACAATAGCCTCGATGATTGTGTTGTGGGCTTTATTGGCTATTGGGCCCAAATAACAATGAAATTCAAATAGTAAATGGATAATTGAATTTTTAAGAAAAGAAATATGTAGAAACCTCTAGAAGGCAAATCCAAAGAGGATTTCGTGCCTCTTGGGTTCCTTGGGTACCAAGGAGTCCAAGGTTGTAAAAAGAAAGCAATAAGAAAAGAAAAGATTAATTAAGTATTTCTTTATGAAGAAAGAAATTGGAAAATAATGATATAATGTGGAAAATGAATGGAAAGAGGCATAAATGAGATTTCTTGGGGAAATTTCGTATCCATGAGGTTGTTAATATTAAAAGGAATGCCAATGAGGAAAATAAAAGAGAAATAAAAAGAAATCCTCAAAAAAAATATTTAAATGAGAAATAAACAAGATAATGTGAAATAATGCATAAAGATGCATCTAGAAGGATAATAGGTATCCAATAAAAAGAATTTCAAAATAATGGAGTATCTTGGGATCCAAGGAGTCCCAATAAAGAGGAAAGAAAGAGAAAATACTAAAAAAAAGGGGCAAAATAAGAGGATAGTGTGCTACATAATTAATTGCTTTAAGAAAGTGGAATTTCATGGCCTTTTTGGAATAAAAGCAAAGAGTTTATATAAAAGAGTATTTTCTTTCCTCGTTGGTGTTAAGATTATATAATCTTGGAGATGGATTTTACAGATAGTTGTAATACTCCTTGCCACTTTTGGAATAAGAAGTAAGATACGAGGAGGACTCTTTCTATATATATAATTATGAACGGAAACCCAAGGTAATTAAATAAGAGAATAATCTAGA
Organism: Alisma plantago-aquatica; assembly: GCA_963693085.1. NCBI lineage: Eukaryota > Viridiplantae > Streptophyta > Magnoliopsida > Alismatales > Alismataceae > Alisma > Alisma plantago-aquatica. The sequence goes on from OY856415.1 coordinate 658,787,088, forward strand.
ATTGGTGTTTCTCCTTTAATGGGTTGCGAACTAAGTGCTTTAATCAAGAAGTTGGCAATTTAACCAATAAGGAAAGTAGGACAAAATCCTCTAAGTATCCTTTTCTTGTTTAAACGTTGGCACTACCAAGTTATGAATAAACACCTAAGGAAACAAGAACCTCGTGGACACGCAAACCTTAAGTACTACGCATTGTATATATAGGGATAGACCCCATCCCTTCACGTAGAGGGAACCCCACTTTTCTTTCTCCCCCCATCTGCTCCTAGGCAGTGTTCTTCGATGAAGTTGTTGAGATCCTAGTCAGCCGGCCATCTTTACCTCTTGGTCTCGAGGCACGGTCAACCATGATAAAGGGAGATGAGGAGCAAGGGGAGAAGGTTGAGGGGGTGTCGAAAATGGACCAAGGACTAATGTTAAACCTTGCAACCACGTCACGATTTTTCCCTGCGTACCTCAACCTGTACTACTGTCACCGTAGCAGGAAAGGTCGAGGCGGCATGCAGAGATGGAGAGGACCCTAGGTGGTTGACGGGGACGCCCTGCCACCATCCGACCTTCCGTCAAGGCAAGCGAGGTGGGAACCTAGCCTTGGAGACGGCGGTGTCCATCCTGGGCGCTGAGACAGACGCCAAGAGTACAGGCGGCCGGGAGAAGCTGGGGAAAGGCACCCTTAGCCTTGGGGAGACTCGGCATGCCAAGATCACCATCTGTGACGTGATGGGGAAGGGGCGGCGGAGCATTGCGCAGATTCTGGGGTCGACGGCCTGCCTGCAGAGTTGGCTGCGGCGCACGGCTTCACGCCGTTGCAGGCAGCGCGTGAAGGGGGAAGAAGATAAGAGTCAAATGACTCTTCTGCCCAAGCTAGCGTGTTCATAAACCAAGGGCATGGAGGTCCTTTCACGCCTAATTATGAGCCGAACCAGTTTTATACAAGGTAATCTTTTTCTGTTGACGTGGCAGCACATGATTGGTTCAGATAGTGATAACTTCAAATAATTCTAGTTAATTATTGGTAACTCGGATTGCAACATATAATCTATGAAAATTAATCAGAAAAATGAGAGGAATGCAAATAAAATACTATTAGAGCCTGATTATTCTTCGTGTTCTAAAAGTATGTGCAATGCATGTTTAGAGGTGTTTAATATAAAGGAAAACCTAGTTTTGCCTTAATCGGATGCTTAACTAAATAAATTCATTCATGATTAGGCTAACATATGATCTTGCCATGAATAAGGAGTAAAACCTTGATAGTGTTGAATAATGGACATTTTCGGATTAGTAATCTTATATATTCTATTATAGGGTTTTGAAAGTAATGGGATCAACTTGAGATAATCTTAATGTTGATAATGTGTATTAGATGTAATGAGTAGTCTAATATGCTTAAGAAGATAATTAGGATTTAACCTAGTATGCATAAGTGAGATTGTAATCTTATAAATCATAATATGATGGAATTAGGGTTCGTAGCCCTAATCCTTAGTCCAAACAAGAAATAACCCTAAACCCTAGTTTAGGAGCACATCTAGATCCGAGTAATGTAATGTGAATACATGGTGACACATATGCAGTATACATGTTTCATATATTGTTGATTATATGCTTGGTTACTTGGATGTTTGGATGCACTCATAAAGTCTATGATGTTCGACATGGTTTCTGTAAGGAATAAGGTATGTGGTTACGATTATGAATAACCGCTATAGTTTCCTGATGGATTCCCGGATGTTTAATCGCATTGAATGCAACTAAACTGTTGGATGTTTATTTATTTCATGCAACTATAAAGTGACTATGATTATCACTATAAATGTGCATATATAACTGGCTAGATCCGGGTCCACCTCTGTTACTTTGAAAAGGCTAAAAAAGGGGTAATCCTAGAGTAAGGTCTAGGTTACCGTGAATTAGAGACTCTTTAGAAAATCCCGAGTTAAGGAGTGGTCTACTTACAAGTAGTGCCATGTGACTCAACCCTAGAAACTGGTTCACTTATAGGTGGATCATGAGGGGTTTAATGGGGACAATACAGAGGATAGGGTACTCTTGGATCGTGGAGTTATATCTAAAACGTAATATTGGTTGTTAAATAAGTAATTGAATGATTACATTGTTATCATAGTTGCATGTTTATTGTTTCCCCCACATACCAGCTACGGCTGACTGACGTTTTGTTTGTCGGCATTTTAGGTACAATGAAAAGAACAAACAGTAAAGTGGCACATGTGATACTAAATGAGAATTAAAGTGCAAAGGAGGATTAGATAGATTAGTATCGGTGTGGATAGAAGAATAGAGATCCAAGTTTTCAAAAGGTATGTAAAGAAAAATTCTATTACCATTTTTAGTATAGTCTGTTAGAATTTAATAATTGTTTATGGTTATATGTCGAACCTTTGATCCAGGATTAATGGGTGCGGATCAACCTCTCGGTCTCCCTTAATTGGGGGTTATCGAGAGGTGGGGTCGTAACATTTGGTATCAGAGTGTAGGTTCCTCAGTTAACCATTAATAATTATTAAATTTTACAAACTCCATAGAACCCAAGGGAGCTTTTAGAGGATTATTCAAAAGACAGAGGTGTCTAGAAAAGGATCACGACCGGGGGCTGGCAATATTTTCCTCTGCACCGCTAGTCAGAATACGAGGACTCCCGGATCGGTGTGACTGCCTGGCCAAAGTCTTAGGGTATGAATCGAAATAAGATACCTTTAGGACTTCTCATCTTATTCATCCCTTCTCATCACAAAATTCTGATAAGGACCTAAAGGATTAGGGTTTTCTTTCTTCTCCTCGCCCTCTTGAGGTATGGGTAAGGTTAATATGGTTTAAGGAATCCTCCATAAAATTAATGAAAGGCATGTAAATAAGATGTCATGGACGTAAGCTTAATAGGTTGAACGCAAATTAAAGGATAGATACATGCTTAGGTCGTATGACATAAGTTGTCATGTCCTCAGAAGAGACCTGAGGCTAGACCTTCTTTTCAGGAGGATAAGTTAGTCTTGGAGATAGAAATCTCCAATGCAAGTAGATACCTGGCTCATCTTACGAAGATGACGTGAACCCTAACCTTAAGTGAAGGATAGAGAAAGAGTGGGCATGATAAGTTAGACCAGGTGTTTGGATGGACCTGCCTGGGATGCCTTATGAGCCATGAGGGGTTGGATGACCGAGTACCTTTGGCCACCCAACCCTGGAAAGGGGGTCGTGTAGGTCAAGACGAAGGATAGCTCCTTCCTTAGTGAGGATAGAGAAGAACCTAGGGAAACCCCATGAGCTGATATGAGCATGGCATACCCAGTAGGCATCAGTGGTGTGAGCAATAGGTCTAAACCCTGACCGAGGGAGTTTGATGGATAGCTTATGTGATGCGTATAAGGGGTTATGGATAACCTGGAACAAACATAAGTTGACCATAAGCTTCATCTAGCTAGGGGCATGCTTTTGAGGATGACCCTTCACAAAGATAGGACCTCTAATGGTGAGGTTGGATGTAGGGTTATCTCTAGAGAGAGAGTCGGGAACCCAGCAAGAAGGTTGGAAGCTTAAAACCTTGAGATGTGAGGAATAATGGATGATAGTGGTTGCCTCATGATAGATCCCTAAAAGTTGATGATATCTTGGTTTCCTTTAGAGGGACCAAACCCTAGAGAGAGAAGATAAAGCTTATGGTACATATGTGCCTACGGTATAGGTGTTTACCTTCTGAGGTAGGAAGAAGAGTTCCTTAGACTTAGAAAGGTGTAGTGAACAGGTTCTGAGGCCTTGTACCTTGTTGGTTGTCCTTAAGGAAGACCCAACTCTAAGTGTTGCTCGAGTTGAAGGATGGCAAGGAGTGCATGTCATGCCTTTTGCATGCTTGGTTCGTAGTTACGAGATAGAGCATGTGGTTGGACACCTACAAGTGAACCTAGGGTTCTTAGGCCTAAGAGGGGAAGTGGTATACCTAATGCTCATGACGAGGATTAAGTTGCTATAGTTTCGAGCATGGTACTCCTCAAGTATAGAGGAAAAAAAAGAAGTCCATTAAGTTAAGGTATGCTTGATGAACCCCTCACAGCTAGGTTGATGATAACGGAAGGTATGATCTTGATCCAGCATTGATGAAAGAGGACAAGTATGACCTAGTATGGTTCAGTAGGAGATCTGCTTGTGCCTTAATAGCTTGCTAGGGTTAAGTAGGCTCATGTGGATGTAAACCCTAGACCTAAGAGCTTTCGTGACCTTGTTATCAAGAGATAGTTGTTTTCCTCCCATCCTGGGAGAGGGACCCCTTTGGTAGGGTGTATATTAGTTTTGTTGGTTTAAGGTAACCTAAAGAGGCCTCATAGGATCTTGAGAAGCTAAGTGAAAAGTACATGGTATGAGGATGAACCTATAGACCCATAGATATGCATCTCTATGTGCATGCGGATGTGTTACCATGGAGGTAACTGGTATGGGACTTGACCAAGGTAGACAGGTTGCCATGATCCCAATGAAAGGATGAAAGCCAACCCTTAAATGTAGAAAGAGAGATGATGAAGACTTGGGTAAGGTTCTAAGTGAACATGTACTAAGATGGATAATCCTAAGTCTATCCTAGGGTCAGGTAGGGATAAGACCGATGAAAGTAGGAGTTACCTAATTCTCCAGCTGCACATGACCATAGGGTCGGGAGGTAACATCTATCATTGTCTAAGGGCCATGGGTTAGGAGATTGATCACCTTCATGAACTCATGGGACCCAAAGGGCAGATGAGTAGGGCACTCTCTTGATGCATGAGGGAAGAGGGATGACCCCAAAAGAGCTGGTACCCTATAGACCTAGAGGAGATGACCAAGGATATAAATCTCAGTAGGTTTAAGATTAATTTGTTATCATGATGTCTGTGACGTAGAGACATATGTGGCACATTGCAACTTAGATTTAAAGGTGTACTGGTAAGGTGGGATGTACCATCTCTACTCTTGGAACAGGAAGAACTCTGTATTTGGACTGCAGCCAAATGCTTATTTCCTCTTGTTATGGGAGTGAGAGATAGGACATTACGCACGCCACACACCAAGGATAAGAGATGATGTAGGTTGGAACGTTGTCACGAGAGATGGGGATAAAGAAGATAACCTATCCTGGTAAAGCAAATGATACATGGATGGTTTGCAAACACTAAGAGGAATGAGGTAGTCATCTTATGAGGATGTTTTTATCCTGATCTAAGTGGAACTTACAAGTTATACCAGGTTGAGTTTGATCACCGTGATGATGAAATCAGAGAGGGTTCATAATGAAGATAGACATAGAGTTTGAGGTGAGATGATAAGTAAAATACACGGAAGTGTATGACTTCAATGTTACCTAATACCTAAGGATATGAAGTGGTAATGGATGCTCTGGTTGAGATACATCTGACTTGTTTTGACTATAAGCTAGAAGAGGTTGTTTGGCTAACCCTAAGTTTGAACAGGAGTGGTGTTTGGATAACACTCAGATGTAACAAGATACGTTGAAAATTAAGAGTTGTCTGGTTAGCCAGTCTAGTCCTTGATGCGATGAGAGGATGGTGGTAGAACCTCAAGTGCACTTCTTTGGAAAAGAAGGAGATGAAACCCGACTAGAGTGGTTTAATTAGGGTTTCTGAGGAATCTATCTTAAGGAATCATGACAATATAGGAGATCATGACTTAATACCATAGTACTACCAAGATAATAAGTGACAGTGGTACTTTAAATACCTAAGATAAAGTTGCATGTGGTTTATGGCCATGCAAGCCGGGAGGTAAAGGACGAACCCCAGTAACCCAGTGTATTGATATAAAGGATAAAAGTCCCCGAAAGAGAAAGGGAGTTCATCACAATGGATGTTGTAAGTCTCCCCTGGATCAGGGAAGGTCGAGATGCTATATGGGTTATGGTAGTTCGCCTTACCTAGATGACATGAAAAAGAAAGAGTTCTGTCAAGGGACAGATCTGGTTGAACTACCCATGAGAAAGGGATGGTTCAACTATGAAGCAAGTTCAAAGGTTTTTGAGTTTGACCTAAAGGTTCCCTTCCAAAAGGTGGAAGTAGGTACATGAAGAACTCAATGTTAGTACAGTTTATCACCCCAAACTACTGGTTAGTATGATCCAGACGAAAGGGTCTGATGAGAGCATATGTGCTCGTCCAGGGTGATAGCTAGAGACAGTTCTTGTCCTGTGAAAGATGTGATGATGACCACCATAACCAGTATCGGGATTCTAGGAAGCTCTGTAAGGGAGGTTGTGTCGGTCACCACTTCAGTAAGGTGATGTTGGTGAAAGGACCACATGATGATTAGAAAAGGACCACAGTGCATGAAGACGGAAGTCGCTTTAATCATGCAATGGCTGAAGGGAGCCTAGAGACGACAAGAGTCATGAGCAGATGCAAGGTAGACTAACATGCAGTGCACTGTGGGAGAATATAATGTGAGAATTCGACCCCTCCGAGCTGCAGCTGAGAAAGTTGAGTCCCCGATACATGGGTCCATTAGAGATGGATGGGTGGAGATGGTTAGGTTTTGACCCTACCCCTCAGGATAAAGTAATGTGGGATGTTTTCCATGTGTCCAACTTAGAGCACTATGTGAGGTACCCCGACCATGTGCTGAGCAATGAACCTAGTGAGCCCCAAGGGAGGCTAAAATGGCCTGAGTCAAATGTGTAGTTTATAGACGCCAGGATGAAAGAACTCAGAGGAAAGAATATGTGATGATAAAGGTTCTTTGGATGCGCCATGAGTACGGAAAAGCCACATAGAGGCTAATGATGGACATGGAAAAGTCTTATCCTGAATTGTTTGTTTGTTTGATAGAATTTTGAGGACAAAATTCCTATAAGAGGGGAAGGATGTTACAACCCCAAATTTTGGGTTCAATTGATGAGAAATGTAATTTATCATATTAAAGATATTTGAACAAATAATGAGATAATTTGCTTCAAATAAATGGATTTCGTTTACAATAGCCTCGATGATTGTGTTGTGGGCTTTATTGGCTATTGGGCCCAAATAACAATGAAATTCAAATAGTAAATGGATAATTGAATTTTTAATAAAAGAAATATGTAGAAACCTCTAGAAGGCAAATCCAAAGAGGATTTCGTGCCTCTTGGGTTCCTTGGGTACCAAGGAGTCCAAGGTTGCAAAAAGAAAGCAATAAGAAAAGAAAAGATTAATTAAGTATTTCTTTATGAAGAAAGAAATTGGAAAATAATGATATAATGTGGAAAATGAATGGAAAGAGGCATAAATGAGATTTCTTGGGGATATTTCGTATACATGAGGTTGTTAATATTAAAAGGAATTCCAATGAGGAAAATAAAAGAGAAATAAAAAGAAATCCTCAAAAAAAATATTTAAATGAGAAATAAACAAGATAATGTGAAATAATGCATAAAGATGCATCTAGAAGGATAATAGGTATCCAATAAAAAGAATTTCGAAATAATAGAGTATCTTGGGATCCAAGGAGTCCCAATAAAGAGGAAAGAAAGAGAAAATACTAAAAAAAAGGGGCAAAATAAGAGGATAGTGTGCTACATAATTAATTGCTTTAAGAAAGTGGAATTTCATGGCCTTTTTGGAATAAAAGCAAAGAGTTTATATAAAAGAGTATTTTCTTTCCTCGTTGGTGTTAAGATTATATAATCTTGGAGATGGATTTTACAGATAGTTGTAATACTCCTTGCCACTTTTGGATTAAGAAGTAAGATACGAGGAGGACTCTTTCTATATATATAATTATGAACGGAAACCCAAGGTAATTAAATAAGAGAACAATCTAGAATTGGTGTTTCTCCTTTAATGGGTTGCGAACTAAGTGCTTTAATCAAGAAGTTGGCAATTTAACCAATAAGGAAAGTAGGACAAAATCTTCTAAGTATCCTTTCCTTGTTTAAATGTTGGCACTACCAAGTTATGAATAAACACCTAAGGAAACAAGAACCTCGTGGACACGCAAACCCTAAGTACTACGCATTGTATATATAGGGATAGACCCCATCCCTTCACGTAGAGGGAACCCCACTTTTCTTTCTCCCCCCATCTGCTCCTAGGCAGTGTTCTTCGATGAAGTTGTTGAGATCCTAGTCAGCCGGCCATCTTTACCTCTTGGTGTCGAGGCACGGGCAGCCATGATAAAGGGAGACGAGGAGCAAGGGGAGAAGGGCGAGGGGGTGTCGAAGACGGGCCAAGGACCAATGTTAAACCTTGCAACCACGTCACGATTTTTCCCTGCGTACCTCAACCTGTACTGCTGTCACCGTAGCAGGAAAGGTTGAGGCGGCGTGCAGAGATGGAGAGGACCCTAGGCGGTTGACGAGGACGCCCTGCCACCATCCAACCTTCCGTCAAGGCAAGCGAGGTGGGCACCTAGCCTTAGAGACGGCGACGTCCATCTTGGGTGCTGAGACAGACGCCGAGAGTACAGGCGGCCGGGAGAAGCTGGGGAAAGGCACCCTCAGCCTTGGGGAGACTCGGCATGCCGAGATCACCATCTGTGACGTGATGGGGAAGGGGCGGTGGAGCATTGCGCAGATTCTGGGGTCGACGGCCTGCCTGCAGAGCTGGCTGCGGCGCACGGCTTCACGTCGTTGCAGGAAGCGCATGAAGGGGGAAGAAGATAAGAGTCAAATGACTCTTCTGCCCAAGCTAGCGTGTTCATAAACCAAGGGCACGGAGGTCCTTTCACGCCTAATTATGAGTCGAACCAGTTTTATACAAGGTAATCTTTTTCTGCTGACGTGGCAGCACATGATTGGTTCAGATAGCGATAACTTCAAATAATTCTAGTTAATTATTGGTAACTCGGATTGCAACATATAATCTATGAAAATTAATCAGAAAAATGAGAGGAATGCAAATAAAATACTATTAAAGCCTGATTATGCTTCGTGTTCTAAAAGTATGTGCAATGCATGTTTAGAGGTGTTTAATATAAAGGAAAACCTAGTTTTGCCTTAATCAGATGCTTAACTAAATAAATTCATTCATGATTAGGCTAACATATGATCTTGCCATGAATAAGGAGTAAAACCTTGATAGTGTTGAATAATGGACATTTTCGGATTAGTAGTCTTATATATGCTATTATAGGGTTTTGAAACTAATGGGAACAACTTGAGATAATCTTAATATTGATAATGTGTATTAGATGTAATGAGTAGTCTAATATGCTTAAGAAGATAATTAGGGTTTAACCTAGTATGCATAAGTGAGATTGTAATCTTATAAATCATAATATGATGGAATTAGGGTTTGTAGCCCTAATCCTTAGTCCAAACAAGAAATAACCCTAAACCCTAGTTTAGGAGCACATCTAGATCCGAGTAATGTAATGTGAATACATGGTGACACATATGTAGTATACATGTTTCAGATATTGTTGATTATATGCTTGGTTACTTGGATGTTTGGATGCACTCATAAAGTCTATGATGTTCGACATGGTTTCTACAAGGAATAAGGTATGTGGTTACGATTATGAATAACCGCTATAGTTTCCCAATGGATTCCCGGATGTTTAATCGCATTGAATGCAACTAAACTGTTGGATGTTTATTTATTTCATGCAACTATAAAGTGACTATGATTATCACTATAAATGTGCATATATAACTGGCTAGATCCGGGTCCACCTATGTTACTTTGAAAAGGCTAAAGAAGGGGTAATCCTAGAGTAAGGTCTAGGTTACCGTGAGTTAGAGACTCTTTAGCAAATCCCGAGTTAAGGAGTGGTCTACTTACGAGTAGTGCCATGTGACTCAACCCTAGAAACTGGTTCACTTATAGGTGGATCATGAGGGGTTTAATGGGGACAATACAGAGGATAGGGTACTCTTGGATCGCGGAGTTATATCTAAAACGTAATATTGGTTGTTAAATAAGTAATTGAATGATTACATTGTTATCATAGTTGCATGTTTATTGTTTCCCCCACATACCAGCTACGGCTGACTGACGTTTTGTTTGTTGGCATTTTAGGTACAATGAAAAGAACAAATAGTAAAGTGGCACATGTGATACTAAATGAGAATTAAAGTGCAAAGGAGGATTAGATAGATTAGTATCGGTGTGGATAGAAGAATAGAGATCCAAGTTTTCAAAAGGTATGCAAAGAAAAATTTTATTACCATTTTTAGTATAGTCTGTTAGAATTTAATAATTGTTTATGGTTATATGTCAAACCTTTGATCCGGGATTAATGGTGCGGCTCAACCTCTCGGTCTCCCTTAATTGGGGGTTATCGGGAGGTGGGGTCGTAACATGCAAGCTACCTCCACGCCATGCCTCTGTTGGTACGCCATCTGAGCCTACCACCAGCCTGACCTCTCATCGAGACTGTCCTTTCCCCCTCTCCTAGTTGAGAACCCAGTGAGAGGGGCACCACAACATGTGCCAAAACGAGCAACAGTGACGCTTAACCCAGACAATCGTAGGAGACGACAACAAAAGGAATCCTTGAAGTACGCTGTCGAGATCTCCTGGCCTACGGGGCTTGCATGGGAGCGGGTTGGCCCATTCCTCAATCACAGATGGACCCTAGCAAAAGACATTTACCGCTTCACAGACCGCAAGGCAGTCATCTTCTTCCCCGAGGTGGACATGGCACGTGAGGTCTTGGAGGGGCAATCGATTCTATTCAACTCATGCATCCTGTCGCTCAGATCCATGGAAGGGGGCAGTTACAGAGCGAGGAGAGAGAGAGACTCTGGATATGGATGACGGACATTCCTATTGTTTGTAGGGATGAGGACTCGATTCGAGAAATTATTAGGTCATTTGGATCACTTTTTTTGTATTAGATTGGCATAGAAGTGAAGATGATGCATGGGGAATCTTGATCCTAGTGAAGGCCTTCAATGAGGAGAGAGAGAGACTCTGGATATGGATGACGGACATCCCTATTATTTATAGGGATGAGGTATAACATCCCCAAATTCTAGCATCTTGAGACTTTCTAGTCTGAGATGACAAATTTGAAAACGTTAGGCAATTATATCAAAGTGTGTTACGGAAGAAATTTTTGCATACATAAACATATAACATAGCATACACCATAGAATTTTTCAACATTCAACATGTATAATTACAACATGAATTGCTACAACTTACATTTGCATAATTTTAAAGGGAAGTTTTACAAGTCTATGAACATGTATGCTAATAGGATCTAATCACAATAGGTAAACATGTACAACTGCTCACTTTCTATCTTTTCTCCCCTACTAGATCTGAACCTAGAAAAATACGTGAAACAGACGAATCAACATAAAGTTGGTACGTGGTTGAAAGATACTATACTATGTTAGCATATTTAAAATATTTGAAGAAGAAGAAGAAGAAAGAAAAATGAAAACATTATTTAAGGCGGAAAATTAGGTAAACCCAAGTTATTAGTCACATTTTAGTGGACATGTATTACTATGGTGGGCTTAGCACAATCAACACTTATATTATTGGGCCCTATCCCCGTGTACCATGTACCATTAGAAATCTCCCCGCGTACCTTGTACCATTAGGAATATGCTAGTCAACTTTAATGATTTCCCTCTTTAATAGGGAGATTAATGAACCATCAATAACTACATTCCATTTTCTTTCCTTAGTGTTCTTAGTGTTCAAGGCAGAAAAGTGACAATATGTATAGTTAAAAATCCAACAAGATTATACAACTACATGCAAGCAATAACTCATAATTATACCATCCAGCAAAACTAGTCATATAATTATATCCACGTACTTGAGTTTAGAGATTCGTTACATGCCCATGATCATCTAAATAATATGGTTATCACCTGATTAATAGAAATTAATCATCATTAATAGATGTACATCATATTCTTGGTAATTTTAGGTCCAAATTAAGATTTGTACAAATCTAGGTTCAAACAACCTAGAACTTGTATCTGATATTTTTCTACTAATTAGAATGTCATTCATGGGGTCTACTTTAGATTTCATAATTTTCTGGTACTTATACTATTTTCTAGAATTAAAATGAGGCTAAAAACATGGAATTGGGTTTGAAAGATAATTGACCTAGTATTTTGACATAATAGTCAGATCAAAGTTCACATTTAGTTTCTAAGTGATACTAGGGTTCAAAAATATTTTTCTCAAATTTAAGTTGCATTATTTTCTAATTAATCCAATTTTACTAACCCTAAAATGGAGGACCATCTTATAAATTAAAAACCATCAAGAATATTATTTCAAGGTCTTATCTAATGGTCTCATAATTAAAGGGGTATTTTTCTGAATCCATGGATATTTTTGGGGGAATTATTGACAATGGGATCAATTTTCTACAAATTTTATAAGGAAAAGCTATTTTTCAAAATATATTATGATTTACCTTATTCAATGGACTTCACATCCTGATTTGGCGCTTCTGGATTGGCCATGCTGGCCTCGGCACTGTGACTCCTTCTATTGGCCCAGATGGGCCGGTTGGTTCAAGGACCCGCTCGACTGGTTGGTTGCTGGACCAGGCAACCCCTTTCTCTCTCGCAACCCTGACCCTCGCGTTCTCAATGCAATTTGTCCTCTGCTCTCGCATGAGACACCGGCCGTCCATGGTAGAGAGCTACCGCAAGTAGGTTCTTCGATGAGGCATCATCTATGGATGGCTCCTTCATGCCCTCTAGATCTACAATGGAAAGAAGACCCATGGCGGTGGGTCCAGGAGGGTTAATGTGGTCTGAAATGCCATCCCCATTACTGGATTGGATCTGTACAAGAGGTGTGGAGATCGATCATGTTGGCTGGGTGCTTCCTCCACCACTATAGGGAAGAAAGAGGAGAAGGGGTCTTTGGTTGTCTTCACCTTCAACCTGGGATATTAGGAGCATCGTGGCATCTTTGGGAAGCTGAAATAGGGTCTAGATTAGGATTCTTGGCAGACGAAAATGATACTGACAGAGGAACTGGATAGTAAGGATTAGGCTTATCCTTTCCTCACGTCCGCCCTCTTCATATTTGTGTCAAGGGTGGTCACAACTTCACAATGAAGTAGATGGAGCCCTCCACATTTAGTAAGGATGCATCAGTAGCTCGCCCTTGGATCCACCCTCCTCCCCTTCGATGACCATGGTGGGGCTCAACCCCTCAAAACCGGACATACAGGAAGCAATATTCCAGTCTAAGATCTTCCCCTCTGTGATGGGTCTTTGCTAGTGTACCCTCCACCGGATGTTTTCCCCTCCAAACTCCTATTGCAACTCATAGTGGAAAACCTTTTTAAGGGGTCCTTCCTTCTCTATGTGTACGTGGTGGTTTGCTCCAAATGAGGGGTCTTTCGTGAGATTTGACCCTGCCGGAGCTAATGGCTCACTCTTCATACCAATCAGTCGTGATCCTATTATCTCAGATGTTGGGCACCAAGGGGACTTGGTCTCCAGGTATACAAGTCTCTCTGTGAGAAACGAAAATAGAAGATAAGTAATTAACTACTTAGATGCTAATTTACCGCTTTAAGGCTCCATGTATCCTATTGTCTAATTTGAAAGTGTAATGTGTGTGGAATCGAAGCAGCCATGGAATGAGGCAAAGACAATGGGCATCACACATGCCTATATCTCAGCAGACGTTGAATATTTTATAATGATCTAGGTTCATCAACCATCATTTAATTAATTTTCTTCTTTGTTTCAAACTTCGAGCAATATTCAGACATATGAATCCATGTATACTTCATTGGATACTTAAATCCATGTGCCCTTATCTCCACATACATTAATGACCTTTGGCGTTTATTATTGATTCTCTCATGGCATTATAGTCATACTTGAGGGTCAAAGAATCCATAGTTACATAAAAGTCAAGTCAACTTCAAATTAACCAAAACAAACATCATGGACTTCAAATAACTATAACAAGTCTCAAAACCCTAAAATCATGGGTCATTACATTCACCCCATCTTATATGGACTTTCATCCTCAAAATTCCACTAGTATCATACTCGAGGGGACAACACATAATCTAGCTTCATATAGGACAATAGTTCTAGGTGCCAAGGCTATCATAGTACTTAATGAACCCTAAGTTGTCATCTTAGGTTTTTAGCATATAGGGGTACCCACCCCACCTTATATAGGCCAATGCATCATTTTACGTCTTACTCATAACTTGACCTTCTTTAATTTTTAGGAATTGCATCCCCTATCTCCCTCAAAAATAGGGTTTTATTCATACATATAAAGAAGGCATTGTTCAAGTTTTCATCTTTCACCCTACTCGCCCTTATAAGGTGATATCAAGATTTCAACTAATTCATTACTAGAATTATCAAACTTAACATCATTAGTGTTTTTTTATCAACACATACTAGGACTGCATCATTAGGGGAAACTCATATTCGTCTTTGTATATTAGGGTTTTCACCCTATTCCATGAGAGTCGCTATTATACTAGAAACTTAGAGTAGGAGGTTTTTAGGTTAAGAACTTTATTTTGTGATCATCTCAAATATGATGCAAATGTATCTTTATTTCAATCTCATGATTTTAGACTACATCTTTCATGTATGATATGAAGGGAAAGAGAATATATTTGGTCGAGATTGTCATGATTTCAAACTTATATCTTTCTTGTATGATAGTGGGGAACAAAATACACTAAGCCAATCTTATCATGATTTCAAACTTGGATATTATAGTTATGATGTAGGAAGGGAAAATAGAATAGGTCAAGCTTAGACGAGTGACTCCTCATATATAAATCATAAATATATCTCAAGTGAGGTTTCTAGCAACATATTTTAAGAAAGAGAAGTGGAAGGACCAACATGTGTGAGTACTTTATGCAGAGGGCATTTTACTCTCAAAATCAGAATCAGAATAAGAATTACATATATCACCTCACTTGCAACTAATGATGAGATTCACAATCATAAGTCACTCAAGCTAGGACTAACTCAGTCAAAGGATTAACTTTCTCATCATGAGTTTCTCTACCCATAGTTTTGTTTTTCCAACTCTCACATATAGCATTTAGATCATATACATGAATCATGCCTAAGGACTCAACTCATCTACTTAGGAGTAATCTAGCTTAAGACATATCATTTCACATATATCTCATATATCTCATATATTGGAGATTAGGTCCTTGGACCTTCTCTCTTTAGAGTTCGCCACATATATTTTCCTAACGCTAGAAGTCCTCCTTTGTAAATATCTTGAGGCTCATGCATATTCAACCTTGTCTTAACTTAGATTACTTACATAACGAAAGCTAAGATACATCCATCATCATGATTCAACTTATATATTCAAAATTAGAGTCGGACCTCATATACAACTTGAATTGTCATAAAGAAACTTATATCATCAGAGATTGAACTTAGATAAGATCATCCTTGCTTACATCATCTATTATTCTATTATCTATCTATCTATCTATCACATATCCTGATAAGGCTCTAGACATCTACTCTAGAACTATTCTCTTTTCTATATTGATGTCACTTCCTTTCACTCGGGTCGCATGAACACTTCATACTCTCATGTATGAGGGACACATTTTGATATTTACATATATATAATAAAATATTATATAGTTTTTCTCGGAGAAGACAAACATCAGAGAAAACTATTGAGGCTTGAGCCAATTGGAAAACAAAAACCAATTAGCAAAATCGAGTGTCCCACACACAATAGATAGTCTAGTGTCATGTCACCTAGTGAAATGGTGAGAACAAGGTGTAGACTAGTGTAGCTACCCAATACATATGAGCCCTAATGTAATGAGTTTCACACACTTGTCTAAACCTGGTTCTCAAATATTTAGGTTCTAACCTAGAGGCTAAGTCAAACTTAGTCCTTATTCAACATTTTACTAACTTTCTAGAGTTTAAAGTGAAAGGTGAAATTTAGTTTTATGTTTCATGGTGAGAAATTGTTAGGTGTAGCTATTGTTCATGCTCTGATACCAACTGTCCAATCCCTGAATTCTGGCATCTCGAGACTTAGAAGGCCCCAGAGGACAAATCTAAAAATGTTAGGCGATTGTATCAAAGTGTGTTGCGGAAGCAATTTGCGCATACATGAACGTATAACATAACATACACCATAGCATTTCTCAACATTCAACATGTATAATTACAACATGGATTGCTACAACTTACATTTGCATAATTTTAAAAGGAAGTTTTACAAGTCTATGAACATGTATGCTAACATGATCTAATCACAATAGGTAAACATGTACAACTGCTCACTTTCTATCTTTTCTCCCATGCTAGCTCTGAACCTAGAAAATAAGTGAAATAGACAAATCAACATAAAATTGATACATGGTTGAAAGATATTATACTATGATGGCATATTTAAAATACTTGAAGAAGAGTAAAGAAAAATGAAAACATTATTTAAGGTGGAAAATCATGTTAACCCAATTTATTATTCACATTTCAGTGGACAAGTATTACTATGATGGACTTAGCACAATCAATACTTATATTATTGGCCCTATCCCCGTGTACCATGTACTATTAGGGATCTCTCCATGTACCTTGTACCATTAGGGAGGTGCTAGTCAACATTAACAATTTCCCTCTTTAATAGGGAGATTAATGAACCATCAATAACTACATTCCATTTTCTTTCCTCAGTGTTCTTAGTATTCAAGGCAAAAAAGTGACAATATGTATAGGTATACATTCAACAAGATTATACAACTACATGCACGTAATTACTCATTATTATATCATCCAGCAAAACTAGTCATATAATTATATCCACACATCTGAGTTTAGAGATTCCTTACATATCCATGATCATCTAGATAATCTGGTCATCACCAAATTAATAGAAATTAATCATCATTAATATATGTACATCATATTCTTGGTAATTTTAGATCCAAATTATGGTTTGGCCAAATCTGGGTTCAAACAATCTGGGACTTGTATCTAATATTTTTGTACTGAGTAGGAGGTCATTCTAGGGGTCCAATTCAGATTTCATAATTTTCTGATGCTTTGTCTATTTTCTAGAATTAAAATGAGGTTTTTTAAAGCATGGAATTGGGTTTCATGAGAAATGACCTAGTATTTTGACATAATAGTTTGATCACAATTCACATTTAGTTTCTAAATGATACTAGGGTTCAAAACTATTTTTCTAAGATTTTATCTGCATTATTTGCTAATTAATCCAATTTTACTAACCCTAAAATGGAGCATCATCTTGTAAATTAAAAACCATCAATAATATTATTTCAAGGTCTTATTTAATGGTCTCATAATTAAGGGGGTAGTTTTCTAAATCCATGGATATTTTTGGGGGAATTATTGACAACGGGATCCGTTTTCTACATATTTTATAAGGAAAAGCTATTTTTCAAAAATATATGATGATTTACCTTATTCAATGGGCTCCACAGTCTGATTTGGCACTTCTGGATTGGTCACACTGTCCTTAGAGTTGTGACTCCTTCTTTTGGCCCAGGTGGGTCAGCTGGTTCAAGGACCTACTAACTTGTTGGTTGCTGGACCGGGCGACCCCTTTCTCTCTCTCAACTCTGACCCTCACGCTCTCAACACAATCCGTCCTCCGCTCTCATGTGAGACACCGGATGTCCGCGATAGAGAGCCACCACAAGCGGGTTCTCTGATGAGGCATTGTCTATGGATGGCTCCTTTATGCCCTCTAGATCTACAATGGAAAGAAGTCCCATGGCGGCGGGTCTAGGAGGGTTAATGTGGTCTGAAACTCCATCCCCATTACTGGATTGGATATGTGCAGGAGGTGTGGAGATCGATCGTGTTGGCTGGGTGCTTCCTCCACCACTGTAGGGAAGAAAGAGGAGAATGGATCTTTGGTTGTCTTCACCTTCAACCTGAGATTCTAGGAGCATCGTGGCATCTCCCTGAAGTTGGAGCAGGATCTAGATCAGGCTTCTTGGCAGACGACCATGATCTTGGTGGAGGAGCCGGATAGAAAGGATTAGACTTATCCTTTCCTCATGTCCTCCCTCTTTGAATTTTTTTCGAGGGTGGTCACAACTTCACAATGAAGTAGATGGAGCCCTCCACAGTCAATTTGGATGCATCAGTAGCTCACCCTTGGATCCACATACTCCCCTTAGGTGACCATGGTGGGGCTTGATCCCTCAAAACTGGACACACAGGAAGAAATATTCCGGTTTGGGATCTTCCTCTCCATAATGGGTCTTTGCTAGAGTACCCTCCACCAGATGTTTTCCCCTCCAAATGAGGGGTCTTTGGTGAGATCTAACCCTGCTAGGGCTAATGGCTTACTATGCATACCAATTAAATATGATCCTATTATCTCAGATTTGTGGCACCAAGGGGACTTGGTCTCCAGGTATACGAGTCTCTCCATGAGAAACAGAGGCAACAAATAAGTAATTAACTGCTTCGATGCTAATTTAAGGCTTTCAAGGCTGCATGTAGCATATTGTCCAATCTGAAAGTGGAACGTGTGTTGAATTGAAATAGCCATGGAACTAGGCAAAGATAATGTCTGCATCACACACGCCTATATCTCAGCATACGTCGAATATTATAAGGATACATGTTCATCAATCATCATTTGATTCATTTGCTTCTTTGTTCCAAACTTCGAGCAATATTCAGTCATATGAATCCATGTATACTTCACTAGATACTTAAATCCATGTGCCCTCATCTCCACATACATGAATGGCCTTTGGTAGTTATTATGATTCTCTCATGGCATTATAGTCATACTTGAGGGTCAAAGAATCCATGGTTAGATAAAAGTCAAGTCAACTTTGAATTAACCAAAACAAACATCGTGGAATTCAAATAACTATAATGAGTCTCAAAACCATAAAATCATGGGTCATCACACGAGGGCTCGATTCGATAAAGTATTAGATCATTTGGAGAACTTTTTTCATATCGGATTGGTATAGAAGTGAAGATGATGCATGGGGAATCTTGATCCTAGTGGAGGCCTTCAATCCGGATGTGCCATAGTTCATCTCAATCATGGATGTATTTCTTAGAGGCTCGATTAAGCTACAGATAGTTGTACGGGGATCGACACAAGGAGCGGCAGTCACTATTAACAAGGTGGGTAGGGACCTGATGATTCTTACTTCTACCCTCGCTTATGAGAATCAAATCACCAGGAGATGGGAGGTTGGCCACCAGCCAACACCGAGAAGTGATACTACAGCCCAACACGATATCACAGATGCATGTGGGACACCAAGAAGTTGTCCCAAAAAAAGCACAGATTGTCGTGGATGAAGATGGGGTCTGCATGGTTCTACCACACCGCCGCCTTGAGGACTTCCTACAGTTCAATGAACAAGTTGCCAATTCTTGTCGTTTTCGCACTCAGAGCCGTAACACTGGGAATAGGAGGGTCGAGCAGAGCCCCCCACGCCACAAGTCGACACTGAGGTTCCACACATGACCACCAAGATATGTATTGATAAGGAGGTTCTCTGATGGAGAAGAAGGTTGGGATGAAGCGAAAGTGAAGGGGGTGATAGGTGGCATCGCATGTAGGATCAGAGAGTCGGGGGCAGAAGATATGCATGGATTACAAGGTTTCATGAATACATATAATCATCTATTTTGGAACTTCCATGGAGCTTCTAATAATGCTACCAGAAAGGTTCTTGGACGACTATGTAGGAGGCACAGACCACACATGGTGTGCCTTTTCGAGCCATTTCTTCACGCTTAGAGGGCCGAAGAATTGTTGGATGCCGTCCAATTGGATTGGGCATCTAATAACTCACAAAAGATCTAGCCCTAAGGGGCTTTGTCCCCAAGACGTGATGACAGAAATCCCAACCACAAAAAAGACATCTTTCAGGTATCTTTGGAGCATATTACAATTAGTGGCCTAGATTTACCGGTTGGGGGGAGGTGTATTTGAAAATAAAAAAGTGTGTTCCAGTTGGAGCATACTATAAGATAGTGTGTTACAACTGGACGCAGCAAAAGAGCGGCATCACATAATAATTATTATTATTATATATATTATATAGTTGGTAAATAAAGAATTATGGATATCTGAGTGTAAAAGTTTTCAGATTGTTCATGAGAGGTCTCGAGGTTTGAACCAACCTGGAGACATTTATTGCTTTGATTTTTACCATGACTTAGAACAAAATGGGGGAGATCAGAAATAAAAAATGGGAGTAAAGAAACAATGAGGAGGAGAAAGGAAGAAGTCATGTGAGAAAATGAACCAGTAAAGGGACGACGAGGAGGACAAAATATATAAGAAAAGGAGAAAAATATAGAGAGAAGGAATAAGGAGGAAAGGAGGCAAAAAAAGGAACATGAATGAGGAAAAAAAGATTCAAGGAGGGCAAGGAAAGGAACACAAATGAGAAGAGAATGAACATGGAATGGGAGGAGGGGAGAGAAGGAACAGGGAGGAAAGGAGGCAAAGAAAGGAACATGAATGATGAGAAAATGAGGAAATGAGGCGAAGAAAGGAACACAAATGAGTAGAAAATGAGCAGGGAGGGCGAGGAAAGGAACACAAATGAGAAGAGAAGGAACATGAAAGGGAAGGAGGGGAGAGAAGGAATAAGGAGGGGAGAGAAGGAACCATAAAAGTGAGAGACTTAACAAAGATGTGAAGAAAATGAACAAAAATGGGGAGAGAAAGAACAACGAGGAAAAGAGGGGAAAGAAGGAACAAGGAGGAAAGGAGGCAAGGAAAGGAACACGAACGAGGAGAATAGGAGAAGGGAGGGTGAGGAAAGAAACGCAAATGAGGAGAGAATGAAGAGGGAAGGGAAGGTTTACTCCAGTACTCAAATGTTGAGCGAGCATTGATAAAAAAATGTCCAAATAGAGTTCCAAAAATACCCCAATGTGATCGCAAAAAGTGTCAAAAGATTTCGTATGTGTTGTCCAAATAGCTATCAGGACGTCATGAGAAAAAGGGGTGTCAATACCGGATCTGAACTATTTTCGGAAGATGTTGAGAAGGTTTGGTTCTATGCATACTCTTCTCTCCTTCCGGAGGTATTCTACAGCCGTTATCAACACCTGACTGTCAAGTTCACAAGCCCATCAGGGGATACCTTGTTCATCACAACCGTCTACCTGAGCTGCTCTGTCATGGAGAGATGGGATTTTTGGGAATCTTGCTCAGAATCGCTCAAGATATTGGGGATAGCAGTTGGGAGATAGTCAGGGACTTTAATACTATCAGACGAATAGAAAAGAAGCATGGGGGAATAACCCCACGGGGACTTCAATTGTATCAGACAAATAGAAGAGAAGCCTGGGGAACAAACCTACAATTCCATTCCATGCTCGGTTTTAACACTTTCATGGTCGATGCAAATCTTACAGAAGTGGACTTTGAAGGGAGCAACTTCACATGGGTAGATATACAACAACACACTCCTACTACTTGGGAGCGGCTGGACATGGCCTTAGTTAATGATGGATGTCTTAACCAAGCATCTAGCGTGCGGTCTGTGCATCTCAGTAGGTATCGGGTCTCTGACCACTGCCTGATACTAGTGAGGCGGGGGGATCCGCTTATACAACGGAAGCATGTGCCTTTTTCATTCTTGTTGATCTAGCTATCCCACCCGGAGTGCCTTGACATCATCCGTTCACCATAGGAGGAAGAAGTGGTTGGTCACCCGTCCTCTGTTTTCTACTCTAAGCTCATACGCGTCAAGGCGGCTCTCTAGACCTGGAACAAGGAGGGCATTTTCAGAGAAAGAAAGATCTAGAGGATATCATTTTTACCTTACAGGTGGAGTTTGATGCGAACCCGACGCAAGACGGCGAGATCTCGCTATTGCGGGCCGAGGAGGAGCTCGAGTCCGTATTGGATCAGGAAGCCCAACTTTGGAGAGAAAGATGCAAATCCAGTTGGATCGATGATGGGCATCGTAACACCGCATTCTTTCATGTGGTGTTACGATCCAAGAAGAGGAGGCGTACCATTTCTGAGCTAATGATGCCAGACAACTCAGTTGTCACATATCAACATTCCATGGCGACAACGACATCGTCCAACTATGGACCTTATTCTCTTTAAAGGACAGAGCAGTAGTGACACTAGATAATTTTTTTCGACTACATCCTCATGGTTCTGGATTCTAATGACAACCTGGCTTTGACCACCGGACCTTCAGATGAGTTGTTGTTAACGATGCAGGGCATGGACCGTTTTACAACACCTAGCCTAGACGGTTTTACTCTTAGCTTCTTCCTAGCTGTGTGGGACATTATCAAGAGTGACTTTGGGCACGTTTGGTTAGCAGGATTTACTGAAATCCTGTATTCTGTCCATCCTGCATTACTGAAATACTGCATTCTCAAAATCCCGCAAAGTAAAATTTTATGTTTGGTTTGCTGGATTTTGTAAGTGTGAGATTTATTTTTTTTCGTGTGTACCATCTTGTCCATGATGGATTTTGGCGTCCGGGAGACTTTTGACGGAGACCAAAATGCGGGATTCGTATTATGTCTGAAAATCCCGGGATTAGCCCCATTTCTCCAATCCTGCAAACCAAACATAAAATTTGTTGAACTGGAGTCCAAAATACAATCCAATACGGCAAAATCCAGGTAAACAAACATGCCCTTTAAGGCTTTAGTGTCCGCTTTCTTTAAGGGACAATAGTGACATCGAAGCTTGAAGTGTTGTCGTGTCTAGTCCTCATTCCCAAGATTGCCCGGCCGGGGACAGTGGTGTAGCCAGAAATTACTATGGAGTTGTATTTTTCAAGGCACAACTATTACTTTGGGGTGGGGGCACTGATGGGCATTTCCATACAAATTTGGTCAATTTTGTTCATAATTTAGGATGGATTTGGAATAAAGGGTGGGGCACGTGCCCCACCTAGTGTCCATGTGGCTCTGCCACTAGCCGAGGATTCTAGAGACGGACTTCAGACAAATTTCTATTGAGAACGTTGCCTTGAGGATCCTTGCATGAACTTTGAGTAGTAGCTTGGTGCCGTCATACATAGGATGGTTTCTGATCCGCAGGGGGCATTTATCAGAGGGAGAGACATCACGAACCATATCAGTCTGGCCAAAGAAATTATACACGATCTCAAGCACGAGGGGCGTATCCAAATGTGATCCTTAAGTAGAATATGGCTAAGGCCTGTGATCGGGTGGAATGGGGCATCCTCGGGAAGATACTTCAGAGTTTCGGGTATTTTCCTGATACAACGAGCTCTGCCTGAGTTTCTTCAGGGGTACATGGGCCAGCGTCAAAATAGGGGATCATACAGAGTTCTGCTTCGAGATGCATCGAGCTTTGAAGCTACGCAACCCGGCGTCACGGTACCTCTTCATTATCTTTGAAGAGATTCTTTCATGTAGATTATCTTTGAAGCTACGTAACCCGGCATGATGCACACATACGAGCATTCCACGGGGAAGACCGTCAACAGAACCAAGTCGATATGCTTGGTAGGGACCCAAAACTGATAGTATAAGAGGCTTCGTATACTTATTGTATAGGACAATCAATGAGAACACCAAAAACCTAACCTATAAAAAAAAATTAATAGAGACAGAAATTATTTTTTCAATATTAAAATGAATTCTTTAATACTATAAAAAATTCTGATTGGTCTCTTGCCATTTTCTATAGGAGGCTTAGTACAGTATAGGCGTCCGACGGCACCTCAGACCCTTTGAGCGCACAGGACATGGCGGTGGCGTTTGAAGTTGAGCTGGGCGGAAATTCCTTCACATACTTGGGCGTACCGATTGTCTATGGGAGGGATACTCTCCCGTTCTTTGAGTTCCTAATCGAGGAAATGGCATCCAAGATAGCCAATTGGAAGGCGAAGTTGCTTTCATTAATTTGCTGGACGTAAGACACTGATAGCACATGCACTCTCGTCGACTACATTCTATACGGCTGCTGCGACAGGTATAGACTTGAGGCGATGATGTCGAAGTTTCTATGGGCGGATCGTACCGGGAACAGCCGAGAGATGGGTTGCATAGGACCGGGTTGCAACTCCAGTGGATAGAGGAGGCCTCAGTTTTGACTCAATCAAGGCCATATATAGAAGAATCTGTTAGCAAAGATATAATCCCGTTGCTCTGTTATCCTTACTCAGTAGAATAAGCAACAGCTTTGCAACGTGTGATGTCCACGTCATAGCTGTTTACTGATTCTTCAGGTAGCTTAGCTGACGCCGCTTTGATCGCTCGTGGGATGACACGAGGAGATTGTGTAGCCATGTGATTGCACGGTGGAATCGGTCAGCTTAATTTTAATTGTAGTTTGTTTTTCAATAAAACGATCACATATGATCGTATAAATAAGAGGAGCACAAACCGTAAAGCTGTATCGATTCACAACACAAATCTCTTCTTGATTTTTTCTGTTGTGTTTTATCGTCCAACCAGTTCCACGGTATCCGCTGAGTGTTAGTTCTGGTGGTTTGGCAACTACAGAATTTTTTTACTGCTTAGTTTTCTTTTAGATAATGAAAACTACAAGATTACAAAGAAATAAAAGGGAGGCGGGCAACAAGCTGCGCCGCCACTCCTTTTTCAATAGAAAATCCAATCCTCCGAAACACCACATCCATAGATCTAGGAGTCATTACATTACTATGCATAACTTTTTGAACTCTCTTAAGAAGCTCCACAACCTCAGGTGCTAGGAATCCAAAAGTGTCAAAACTAAACGAGATAAAAACATGTTCATTGTCGATACATACCTTCTTATTTTTTGCCACTTTAGCAGAAACGGCTTTACGGGCAGTATGTCTCACAGTAAAGTCGTCACCCTTCAGACCAACCAATGGGGAAACTCCTGTTAGATCTACACATACATGTTTTCCTCTAACCCAGTCAAAAATAAGAATGTCTGCTGGCCTAAGTGTTGACATGCCCTCCTGAGGATCAGTCAAAAAATTCACAGGAGCTTCCTTCTTAGCTGCAACTCCCGCATGTAGGGAGCTTCCAAGCTTCAAGTATCGGCATCATCTTATAAGAGACGTTCATTTACAAGACGTACTGGGAGATCTGGTGTGTTTTCCATGAGTTTATCCCTGACTGCATGTGGGCGAGGGTGACATCTCATTCTGGGAATCGAGATGGTGGATTTCTACGCTGAATGAACACGCTATATCGGCAACGGACAGGGACAAGGATCTCAAGGTTAGAGACTTCTAGATAGAGGGTCAAGGATGGGATTGGGAGACACTACAACACATCCTAGACGACGAGGGTATACAGACATATATTCGAGCATCTCAGGCAGTCATTACAGATGTCAAGGACTCTATGGTTTGGACCCAAGAGAGGAACGACGAATTTTCCATTTGATCAGTCAAGAGGCCAGGGGTTGAATGACCAAGCAACTAGTGTGGAACAATACCAAATAGCGTGTCCAGCGGGGATTAGTATGCGGAGAGCCAGTGTGATTCTCTAGAAAATTGCACATCTAGCGTTGCCCACGGATGATCAGATTGCTCGATGTTGAATACCGGTGGTATCCAAATGCATGTTCATGTTGGTATGATCCCCAGATGAAGACGATCGATGCAACAACACCTAGTCTTTTTTCTGGCAGCGATTTTTGGACATCGTTGACGAGACCGCACCGCATATGTTCTCACAGCTTTTTGTGGTGTGTGACCGCGCAACAACCTCATCAGCGAAGACTTGGGTTGCAAATGGACCATTTGGAGGATAAGGTGCAACACTAGTTTCGAGGGGAAGAGGTGTAATTTACCCTCACAATGGTCGTGTCTCGTGGAAATGATGAACATAAGCCTGGACAAGAAGTCTTTCCGGCACACCGACTTCTATCAAGCGTTGAGGGAGAATGCTTTTGTGGAAGTACTCCGACCGAAGATCAAAGCCCCTGTTTGGTTCGGAGCTGGCTTTATGCAAGCCTGCCTGGCTTGGATGGGTTTAGGCCTGCTGGAGTCTGATTCTGTTTGGAAAACCAGATTCTGTTTGGCAAACCAGTCTCATTCTGGGGGGCTGGACTCGTTTCAGACTCGTTTCAAACTGATTCTATTTGGCTGTGCAGGCTGGGTTTAGTCTGATTCGGTTTGGCAACTGTAGGCAGGATTAGCTGATTCTGTCCTATTCTTGTAGAAATGTTGTTAGAAATGTGGCCTTGTGACGCCGTTTAAACAGAAGTTTAAAAAAAAGTAACTTAAAAATAACTTAATTGTTATCTATATCACTTTGGTTTAAGAACTCTCATTTTGTTATTGAGATGTGAGTCAGGCGTGTTACCCTTTTGTGGGGTGTTTATGTGGGTGTTTTGGTTATTTTATTGAGGTTGAATATGCCTAACATGCTATGTTTAATACCCCAAGATATGAGGTAACCTGATAACTCCGTCAGACCAAGAAACAAGTTTTTAGCCGATATACATTTTGAATATGAGTGGCTAGTCAGCTATCATGATACATGTTCTACTGTATATGTGTTCCTTGTAGAAGTACACGTATACTTCTATGTTTATGCTAACTATATGATGAACCACATCAAGGGTTGTGATTAACCCGAGATAAATGCAACCACATACACGTAACCAATTAGGATAAGCTCCTCTAAAAAAATAGACATCAAGAACAACAAAATTATGAAAACTATAATGATGTATTGTGGGGCATCATTAAAGTAATCCAACTAAATTAAAAAATTCAAGATTTAACTAGTCAAACATGAACATCATTTATGAAGTAAAACATATTCAGCTACATTCGATAAATATAAATTGTCTTAGTGGGCAGGCACCCATAACAAGCTTGTAATGCTATATAAACAAAATAAAGACAATACACAAAACAGAAAACTAATAATTGTTTGTTGATGAAACAGATTCAACATAACTTGATGAAGAAGAGTCCCCGATAGGGACATTCACTTCATTTTCTTCATCAGTAGAGGATATTAAGATTGGTGGTTGGTGGCAGTCTCTCACAAATAGGGCATCAGCCGAGTTTGAAGTTGATGATATATAATCCTCTGGTCTCGGGTAAATATACCTAAGTAATTCAGAGTTGTCCCCATCACCACAAATCCACAAATAAAAGGTTGTAGGGTGACTGTCGTATTTGGGTTTTGGTTGTAGGGTGACATTCCATTCAGGTTTGGCTTTTAGTTTCTCCAACATTTCAGCCCAACCTTCATCCATGATTAAATATTTACCTGTCTTATTCCATATTCGTTCTTCAGGTGTAGACCACCTGATCTGTACATCAAAGTTTATTCTGCCTACCCCTACAATAGCATAGCCAGGAGTTATGTTATACGGCTCACACATCCAGGTTAGGGGAAGGGAGACGCGACTCATAAACTCCATGTTTGAGAGATCATACTCCTTTACAGGAAAATGAGATCCCATGTTACCTGTAATAAACAAGAAGAACAAGAACAACAAGAAGATAAGAAGAAGAACAGAAGAAGAAAAATAACAAGAAGATAAGAAGAACAAAAATAACAAGAAGAATAATAATAACTCTTATGTTCACCTAAGTTCACTACTATCATGTATTAGGTTTATTATCATTCTATTATTTTGCCTCCATCCAAGCCTCTGTCGTATACACTCCATCAACACACCTTCCCAATTCATATTGGGTTCTCATCCTACCAGTGAGAACCATATCATGCTCCGAACACCACACAAAATGAGGAGGCGTCGAATGACTAAGCATATTAGTTAATATGTAAGTTCCAAACAACAGAGCATGGCATATTCGTTTTCAAGAAACAATCAACAACACTTAACACGGAACTTCCAAACAACAAAAATAAAATGGAAAACCGATGACGCGAATGAAAGGTATGGATGCCATTCGACGTTACGGCGTCGTCGGGGGTGAAGGAGTGTCCAACAGAAGCCTACATTGTTCCTCCAGTTCTTCTACGTAGCGTTCTAGATACTCATGCTCATACTTTTTGTTGGTGTAAACATCATGGTGGTTGTGATGAATTTCAACAAAATCTTTCAAGTTCATTGTCTGACCCCACAATGACTTGCACTCGAGCGTGAGTAACGCAATCTCAGCTTTTATAGAATCAATTGTAGGCATGAGATCGATTGCCCAACGAAAGTATCTGCATCGATCTTTTCCCTAAAAAATATTATGAATTTTACGTAAATGACAACGAATGTGTAACGTACACAGTGGCTACATAATATGTGTGTTTGTACAAGCGCACCTCGCGAGAAGGACATATGTAATACATTTCACCTAGTCTTTAACTGAGAATTCCAAAGTCATACAACCCTGCATCGTCAGTGTTAAGTCACAAGCCTGCCTCTAACCCACAGTCACACCGTACAACTTCAGTTGTATTAATAGACATCTACACCATGCATTTGAATCAGTCAAACGATTTATGGTAATGAAGTTAGATTGAAAATCAAAACAATAACATACAAGATAGGCCCCATTGTTTGTTCAATCTATTACAGATAAACTTATGTTATGAATGTTGGACAGACATCAATGATGTTATACATCTATGATGTATTGTAACCGTCCTCATTTGAAGTGTTGTCGTCGCTAGTTATGTGAAGACGTTGGCGAAGATATTGGGACCGCGATCGTAGATCTATAATTTCTAGTTGTAGCCTATCAGTGTCTGCTCTGCTGGAACAGACAAAGTCACACTGGGAAGACCATAGATGACGTTCACTGTGTGCATATGCAAGTTGTGAAAGCATTGCAGCCCTAACGGCGGTTAGTGTGGCAATTGTGGGTACAACTCGTTGCACGGGCAACCTCATATGACATCTATTTTGATTTTGAACCCTACCGCACGTAAAATATGGCATGTGTGGGTTCATGTCTTCAAAACATCCGTTTTGTGCATCCTTGGCATCCATATATACGTGTACAGTGGATTGAAGGCCGCATTGACAACGAGGCATTCCGTTCTCCATTTGAAGACAACCTATATTGACACAATGTGACGATTCTGATCAGGTTCCAAATAAACAATTCGGGAATCAATCTATTACAGATACTCTACTAACGAGTTTCCCAAATGAGATTAGCAATGGATTCACGTAACACTTTGCCCTCCCTTGAATCGGCCTGAGTTGAACCTTGCCCTGAACTCGGGGGAACGTCGGCTGGGGGAATGGCAGACGATGAATTCTCATCTGGGAGGTCATCCATTATGGTGTCGCCGTCATTTTGCCTTCAGATGAAATTGTGTAGGATACAACAAGAAAGTACGATGCGACACTGCAAATGAATAGGATATGTCGGCCCTTTCTTAAGGTATGTAAACTGTCTCTTCAGCACCCCAAATGCTCTTTCTACAATATTACGTAGTTGAGCATGTCTGTGGTTGAACATCTCTTTCTTGCTGGTGTAGGAATGTTTGTTTCCTCGGTACTCAGCAATATGGTATGTTGTGTTGCGATAGGGTGCAACAAATTCACGAGTGTTGGCATACCCTGCATCTACCAGGTAAAACTTCCATGGCGGAACTGTAAACCCGCTATGGGTCCTTGCCGATTGCAGGACCCTTTGGTCGGCAGCCGACCCCTCCCACCTAGTGAGGACATATGTAAACTCCATGGAGAAGTCTACTACAACCATGACATTGAGAGAGACATTCCCTTTTCTGTCACGGTATCGATTTTGTTTGTCTCTGCTGACCAAGACAGGGATGTGTGTTCCGTCAATAGCCCCTATGGCATTCTATAAACCAAAATAATGTTGTCAACATACAGAATGTTTGAAAATTAATTAAATTTTTTAGGGGGTTAACTATTACCTTGAAGTATGGGTAGAACCTTGTGTTATGTAAAATGCGAGTATGTGTTGTTGTGCATGTAGTTACGGTTTGCATGACAATGTAGTCATGGGTCAACGCACAAACAGCGTCCAAGACTTCGTTGAACTTTCTTCTAATGGTCTCACCGGAGTGAATGTAGTCCTCCACCAAAGCACGATTTGTATGTCCATGGCCAACCATCTGTAAGAAATAGCATACTGCCTCAACTGAGGTGACGCCTCTACTACCTCGCAACAAGCCACGACTCTCAAGCTTGTCGACAAAGGTCATTATAGTTTGTGGACGCATCCGGTATAGGTCATAAGCCCTTTATTCGTGACCGGTTAATATTTCTAAGACCTGTATGTGGCCACTCCTGATGCTAACTGACCTAGGGATACGAGGTGGTGTGGAGGCATCAACGTCTATTGCGTCCATGATTGAGTTTGCAATAGAGTTTGCAATTAAATCACCAACGTGAATCACTGGCCACAACAAGGTATCTAATAAAAGGTTGTTGAGCATGTCATGTATTTGCGGTTGGTCATTGGCAGAAATGATGCCTACATGTACAATGAAAACAACAACATAATAATTGCTACAACATAAGACAATCCAATTAACGTGCGAAAAATAAATTATTACAACACTCAATCAAATGAAAGTGTACGGATATGTAATGTGTGTGCGGAAAGTAAATTATTACAACAGTCAATCAAATATAAATGTTTGGACGGAAAATAATAAATATCAAATGCATACGAAATAAACGGTGCAATTATGTTCCCGATTACTCAGCATCACTGGATGAAGGAAACCACATCGGTGGCATGCCTGGGAAGTTGGGTGGCGGGATAAATGGTGGCTGAGACGATGTGCCTGGGAAGTTGGGTGAAGAGGAAGATGACATAAATGGTGGGTGAGACGATGTGGTATTGGAATTGGGTGAAGGGAATGGTGGCACAAATGATTGTTGAGATGACGTGCTGTTGAAGTTGGGTGAAGGGAATGGTGGCACAACTGATTGTTGAGATGACGTGCTGTTGAAGTTGGGTGAAGAGAATGGTTGCGGAGACGGGAAATAAAATGAAGGCATTGGAGGTACAGATGTGCCAAAACTGAATTGTGACCTTTGACAAAGGTCGTTTAACTACAAGGTTATCTTTGCAGGGGTGTTTTTGAGGCTAAGGTAGATGTTGCGGTTTGCAGAGTCCTTGATGACATTCACAAGTGTAGTAAAAACAGCGGTGGGGGCATCGGGGAAATTGTCATTAAAATGTTGTAAAATGTTTGCCAACTCTTCTTTTTCATAGGCTTTGGTCAACATGGATGTGCCTAACTCGTGAACCTTTGTGTAAACCTGTGTGAACTCAGCCAGAACTTCATTGGAAAGACTACATCGCTCTTGCGGCGTTGATTGTCGTTTCCTGCGCGTATGGGTAGAAGGACTCCTGCCCCCAATTGACGGGTTATCTGTTCCCCCAGGCCGCACGCTTTCACCCTCACTTTGCACGGTAGGTGCGGGTACGCTACGCTCGTCTGGTACGCTACGCTCATCTGTTGCCGATTGTGTGTGCATGGGTGTATCAGCTGCGCCTAAGTCGACACTTACATCATCCTCAGACGCAACATCTACAGGAATCTGACTGTCCGCCGAAGACATTGCATGGTGTCCTCTAGCAATGTTCCTCCCCGCCATTAGCTCTATGTCGTAGTAGTGGGGAAACGGGCGCCTAAGAAACCTAGTCAGGTCTCTGTCTGGCTACGATTTCAAAATTATGTGTATTAGGATAATCATGTTTACATGTACAGTCACAATTTGTTAGGATAAAAGTTTTGTATAGTGTGCTTACCGCAATGGCCTCTTTCCACTCAGGGGTGTCCGGTACAATGGGCTTGTGCCTTTCTTCATCCCATCCAACGCCACTCTTGTTGGTCAAACCCTTCAAATGGACGTAGTCCTTTTTAAGGTTCTTCCAGCGACATCTTATTTGGTCTAACTTATACACGTCGCCAACCCTATTATTGACATCAGAAGTTATTTCCCTCCAAGAGTCCCTAGTAAAATTACCATCAATACACCTGCCTAGGTCATATTGTCTACGCAATGATGTCACCATAGCGGCATTAGACTCTCTTGTCCATACAATACGGTGGTTAGGGTCGACAGGAGGCATACTCGTGTAGTTGCTGCAATATTTGATGACATGAGTCAAATTCTTTGTCTGAGATCATCAGTCAAATTTTTTGTGCTAAAATACATTTCTATTTTTTAGTACCTTTACATAATCAGTGTAAATGTTTAATACAATTCAGTCACAACAGAAAAACAAATAATGAAACACCAACGAGCATATAGGCAAGTTACAAATATACACAAATGAGACAAGCTTGATTGATTAACACCCAAACACAAATAATGAAACACCAATGAGCATGTAGGCAGGTTAATGATCAAATAGAATGATTAGACAGTTAATGATCTCGAAACAGGAGATGGTACAAACTGAAAAAGGTTTGGTAATTACTCCTTAACCAAGATGGAATGCATACCCAGCCCCAGTAAGGAATAATGGATGAATGAGAACCAAGATGGAATGCATAAACAAACCTTTTATCCAACTGGTTTACAGAGAAAGCATCTCGACCAGGGAATACAGACTCACTAATATGACAGCAGAGGAAAGGATACTCCTTAACCAAGATGGAATACAGACTCAGTAAGAAAAATGCATTTCAAGATTCAAATGCAAGTGGAGTGTGGTGTATGACTAAAACCAAGTCAAGTGTAACATCTTTCTGAAAAGCCAGCAACAGGATATGGTGTATGCTCCATATCACCATATTCAGCCATCAAACAAACGTATAGTACCATCATTTAACATCCCCATCAATTCAGACATTTACCCCAAGGCATAATAATTTGGATGTTACTGGTTTTTGCCCAAGCACATGTATAAGAAATTGATTCTAAATGTAAATGAATCTTGTTTGTTGATATATATTGTTTATAAAATGAATCTGGTCATTCCCTGATTTATGAATGAATGAGAATGGCCCTGGTACCACATGTATGTGAACCAGTACAGACCCAAAACCTTGCTACGGTTCTAGTACTTATTCAGTTGAAGTCATAGAAGGAAATAGAGCAATAAATGAACTGCAGCGTGAACAATCCGAAATTATCTGAATGACATAAGTTACAAGGACTACTGATCACTGAATTTGTAGACATGTAATTTGATCAATTCAGACATTTACCCCAAGGCATGATGATCAATTCAGACATTTAATGTCTAATAAGAAGACAAGGATATATAAAGTTATAATCCTAGATCACTGTCACATATATAAAATTTTAAATTTTATCACATCTTCATATAGGTAGATCGTATGACATACATTAAATCAACTATTTGTACATATGATAAGGTAACTGCAAAGACCTTCATTACATATACAAATAATATTTTTTGACAAATCTTCAACTGATATCTAGTTTTTAGTCATCTAAATGTTAGTAATAGAGCATCAGAAATAAAGGTATAATGACATGGTTCAAAAGTAGCATATAAAAGTGAGTAACAAGGTGTGTGTCTAGATAACTACAATTGTTTTAGCGTGTTCCAATATAGAAACACACTTTCTAGGCTCCGTTAGCAAGTCTAACAGAGTTGTGCTTTTTACACAACCAAGATTGCAAGAGGACTATCGTGTTGATGCCACTGGAATTTCCCATGATGAGGCTACAGAGTGCAATGGGTATACAACTTCATTGTTATATAAATTGTAAGCATACCAAGATATCACCTTTATTTATAAGGTGATGTATTACACATATTTGGTACCTAAGTGAGGTGATTAAAAAATAGAATATCACCCACATGGTTATGCAAATATTTTTTCATAAAATAAAGTCTATAGGAGTGTGCATACATAATGTAATGGATGTAGGAAATATGGTAAAAATCACCAACTTTTTATGGATTTCACATGTGATAGCCATAGTGTGTTGACTTTTGTATTTGGTAACTGAAGCATGATAAAAAATCATACATAATGATGCACCCTCAAACTAAATGAAAACCCATCACCTTCTCAATCATTTTTTGTAGCATATAGTATGCATGCAATCACAATTAAAGTTCTATGGCTTGTTTCATACTAAATATCAAGGTACGAAAATGGTTAATGGAATCCTATGTGTGGAGAAGAAACAACAATAGAGGTGGCACAAGCAACAAAAACAAAATAGAGAGTGATTGAAGAAGGAAAAGTATCAAGACATGTGACGGAAGAAAATTAAGGAGGTGGTAGTGATGGGAGGCATCTGTGATGTGAGCATAAAAAATATTTATAAATACTGAAGGTGGTATTGGAGCATATGATAAGTGGCGGCGCCACTATTTATCAAATACAACACCATGAAAACAACAGTACCAATAGCAGTGACAGAGAGGGAGAACAATGACGTGACTAACATCACAAATTAAGGATCAAAAGGGGTTGGGTTCAAGGATCTAATGAGAAAAATTGCTACATAATGAGAAGCGAGTTGTTATTATAGGTTCAATAAGGGTTGTTATATAGTAATTACACATATTTCTATATAAGAGACTCTCCATTTTTTATTATTGTTTACTTATTTATATATAAACAGGATGATGGAAATAGATTATTTTCTTAAAATCTAGTTAATAAATTGAATAGTCTATAGGAATCACTATAAAGTAAGAGAGTCACATTCTTCATAATGTTATCAATAGTCTATAGGAATCATTTTTTTCCTATTGAAATCGTGCTTCTTAGACCAACACATACTATAGACCACATCAGTTCAGAGACCATGCTCGTCCAGAGCATCAAACCAATAACAAATATGTTCTGTGCAGAGTAAACAACGGGAAAGGGAAAAGCATCAAAATCAACAACATTGTGCCTATTCAAAATCAAAATCAAAATCAAAATCTAGCATCAGATTCAACCGTACATGTTTCGATAAAGAACACCATTTCACAAATGTTTTGGTACTTAATTCGACATTGTGCCCTAAAACCGAAATAACTCTATTCGACATTGTGCCCTAAAACCAAAATAACCCTCTACCCTACACATAGACCAACCTGAGCAGAATTTCTCCTTGGAGTGACGACGGAAGAGGCGGAAGCTGGGCACAAGCATCGACCTGGGCAGCGCCGGCAGACCACGAGCGAGCGGCAACGATCTTCTGCGGAAGTCCAGCACCTCGCAACACTTGGACGAAGAAGCTTGTGTAGAAGTCACGCACCTCGCAGCACCACACTCCCAATTTAAAGGCAGAACACTGACTAGGGTTTCGGATTCCTCTTCTGTGCCGCCTACGGCTTCCTCTGTAGACGACATGACGAGGCATGGCAGACCTTACTTTTGACCGACCTAGCTCAGCGGTGGCAGGCGGCAGGAAGCAGCTACGCCGAAGGTAGCTGTGTCGGGAGCAGATGCGTCACATTTACTTCACGGGCTGCTTCGCCAGGAAGAGGGCTGCTTCGCCAGGAAGAGGGAGGGAAAGATGAGTCACGAGGGACGCCCGAGAGACGCGAGACGCGAGTCGGGGTAGGATCTCAAACCGGGTTTGAGATTCCAAACCTGCCTCTACCTGTACTGCGTCAAACTCGAAAATGGGACTGACTAAACCCAAAACGGGGTCCGAACCAGTCTCATTGCCAAACGGAAACCCAGCCCGAGCCGGACTGGTTTGGGCCTACGTGTCGCTGCGCGACAGCGCCCAAACCCGGTCCAGGCCGTTTCCAAACAGGGGCAAAGAGATTAACCTGATAAGATGGGTCCCACCAGACATTGCCGATCTAAAACTGAACGTCACCATCGGTAGAGGACAGGACAGAGATCAGAGGAAAAGGAGATGGGAGGCGGGCGTGGTCCGCAATGCACATGTCAGATTAGCCTTCAGATTTTGGGTACAAGAAGAAGACTATACAGTGTCATATATCCATGGTTGCCTTATTACCTTGAAGATTGCGGACGAAAATTAAGAACATCAATCTATCTGTTATGAAGGTTGATGATACACCGGTATACAGAGTCACGTGGGAGAGAGCAAAGGAACCATGGAGAGTGAGGTCGCTCACCAGGGAACTGTTAGATAACTGATTATCGTTAGCTGTTAGTTACGTAACTGTTGTAGCTATTAGCTAGTTACTGTAGCAGCTCATTTATGTAGCTAGGCTATTGTGGTAATCACTTATTTAGCATGGGTTAAGCCCAATGTAGTGCAGCAAGTACATGTGAGAATGTAGTGTTGTTTCTAGTGCAAATGGCAAAGAAGTTTTATCCCATATTGCTCACACCTAGAACTTTTGTGGTCCTCATATGTAGGATCACATGGGGCACTAGTGTCCAAAAGAGTCCTAGGAAGGAGGTATGCTCACCTCCTTGGTGGGTGGGGTTACCACATCACAACGCACGCACACACGCGCGCGCGCCACGCCACGCCTCGCCTCGCCTGGCCTGGCCTGGCCGGGCCGGGCTCGGGCTCGGGCTTGGGCTTGGGCTTGGGGCTTGTGGATTGTGGATTGTGGAGAATGTCTTCCGTCTTCCGTCTTCTTTTTGCACTAGGATACAACTACGTAATTAATTACTCGTATAATTAATTGTTGCTTTCTTATTCGGATTTCTTAAATCCTAATTAGAAAGTGTTTCTCTTTTACGGATTATTCCCGTATTGTGTACGAGAGCAACCGAGTGTTGCGTCTAACTGGGAATAGGATTAGGGACGTACGTGACTATTTATATGACTCCGGACATTAGGGTTAAACACACCGAAAACAGTTTTTTTGCCGCCGTGTGTTTTGTGAACCCTAATCCCGAGTGCGAGAGTCGTCGTCCCCGGAGTTGCTTTGCGGAGTTGTCCTCCTGTGCGAAGCGAGACTCGTCGTCCTTCCCTCAGACGCAGCTGTCAGGCGGTGGTACCTGCGGTGGTTGTGCTGCACTGGTAGCAGTGCGACGTGCGCGAGCAAGACGTGCAACTTCCAGGTTTGTGCCGGATCGAGACTGGGAGAACGGTGCCTATCCGCGAGGATTGTCGGGCACTGGTTTCTTTAAGTAACACGTTCGTTTCTCAACGAACGATCTGGTTTGCGAATCTAACTCTTAATTTTGTTCTCCTGCATTGCTTGTTCTTCGAATTTTATCTTGGATCTGCCTGCACTGTTAATTAAATTGCATCTGACGCTGTTGCATAAACGACAATAATCTATTTTAAAAACAACAGTCTTAAAGAAACCACTTTCTGTCGTTAATTAACATGGCCGGTCAGGGTAGTTCGGGATGTAGGATTGATACAACCAATATGCCTGAAAAGTTTACTGGTACGAACTTTGCCCGTTGGCAGAGTCGTATGGAAATTTGGCTTAATATTGCGGGATATGATCAGTATTTAATTGAAACTGAACCTGTATCTGATGACACAGTTCCTGATAATGCAAACATTATTGCTAATTGGAAGAAGGGTGATAAAACGTGCCGCGGGTTGATTCTGTTTGGTTTAAATAA
Organism: Alisma plantago-aquatica; assembly: GCA_963693085.1. NCBI lineage: Eukaryota > Viridiplantae > Streptophyta > Magnoliopsida > Alismatales > Alismataceae > Alisma > Alisma plantago-aquatica. Next base: position 658,824,376 of record OY856415.1, read on the forward strand.
CAAACTGTATGACTCTTACTCAAAGCCGCCAGTCACTACGTCCAAGGCATTATGGGAATTGTTAGTTAAGAATTTTAGCACTGAAAATCAGGGTGTTGAAAAATACTATGTGTCTAAATTTCTTAAGTTTCAGATGGTTGAGGGTAAGTCAGTTTCTGATCAAACACACGATCTACAACTCCTAGTTCATGAACTCTCAGATGCCAAGATGGTGTTGCCTGAGAAATTTGTTGTTATGTCTATCATAGAAAAATTCCCTAAGACTTGGGAATCGTTTGGTATGTCTCTGAAGCATCGCAAAGGGACACACACCATGGATGAATTAATGATGGATATTAATATACAAGAAGAACACTTAAAGGAGAAAGGGGTCAAGGTGCCTACTGATGCTAATCCAACTGTTAATCTTACTTCTACGAAAAATACCAAAGATAAGAAATCTAAGAATGCACATAAACCCAAGGCAAAGATCCAAAAGAAACCGAAGAACAAACCTTGTTGGACTTGTGGACAGGTTGGCCATGGAACAAGGATTGTCCTAATAAGAAGGCAAAGAAAGCTACCACATCTGTAACTGAGGAGGCTGTGGTCAACATGATGACTACATCCTTGAACCTCAATGATGGGTACGTGTCTATTAAACCTGAAATTCTCTCTATATTTGAACCACTTTATTGGATAATTGACACTGGGGCTAATGTATATGTATGTGCTGATAAATCCATGTTTGTGTCTTATCAGGCCTCTCGAGGTCGGTCCGTGACTTTGGGCGATTCCAGCTCTGCAGAAGTCAAAGGCGAAGGACGGGTGGACTTGAAGTTCCCTTCAGGGAAGGTTTTGACTCTTAACAGGGTCAGACATGTTCCAACCATTCGACGCAATATCCTTAGTGGCATCATATTAGTTAGAGAAGGTTATAGAGTAGACTGTAATGTAATAAGGCTATTATTACACGTCTTCGTGATTCTTTGTTTTTTGGCAAGGGGTACTTATGTGACGTGGAGAACTTGTTTAAGATTCATGTTGAACCTGTTTCAAATTCCGTTTTAAATTTGAATGATTATAGTTCTGTTTGCATGAATCTTGTTTCATTCGATGTATGGCATTCACGTTTGGGACATGTTAATGTTGCCTCAATGAAGCGTATGATGAATCTAGATTTGATCCCTAAATCTGAAGTTAGCAACAATAAATGTGAAATCTGTGTACAAGCTAAATTGCCTAGGAAACCTTTTCATTCTGTGAATAGGAATTCGGAAGTTTTGGATTTAGTTCATACAGATATCTATGAATTTAATGGTGTTGCTACGAGAGATCAAAAGCGTTATTTTATAACTTTTATTGACGATGCGAGTAGATACTGTTATGTCTATTTACTTAGAAGAAAAGATGAGGCATTGGATAAATTTCAAATTTATAAGAAAGAAGCTGAAACTCAAACCGGTAAAGTACTTAAGCGATTAAGGTCTGATAGGGGAGGAGAGTATACCTCGAATTTGTTTTTGGAATTTTGCCAATTACATGGTATAGTTCATGAGGTAACTGCTCCTTATTCACCACAATCAAATGGAATAGCTGAACATAAAAACCGAACCTTAATAGATATGATAAATACCTTACTCCAAACATCTGGATTACCCAACTTTATGTGGGGGGAAGCTTTGAATACGGCTTGCCATATTCTGAATAGAGTTCCCCATAAACATTCAGAGAGTAGTCCGTTTGAGTTATGGAGAGGAAGGAAACTGAGTCTTAAATATCTTCGAGTGTGGGGGTGCCTTGCTAAGGTACTTGTCCCTGAACACAAAAGGAAGAAATTAGGACCGAAAACGGTTGATGCCATATTCTTAGGTTATGTAGAGACAAGTTATGCTTATAGATTCCTGATTGTAAAATCAGATATCTCTGTCATTGAGGTCAATACAATTGTAGAATTACGTGATGCTACATTCTTTGAGGATGTGTTTCCTATGAAAACTGGTGTGCCCAATGAAGTTTCTCAAGAAGATTCATTTACCACAGGTTCCATTCCCGAGCACGTGGAAAGGATGACAAATGTGGGGGGCGACTCAGAACAAGCTATTTCTGAATCTGATGATTCTGAAGAAATAGTTGAACCAAGGAGAAGTAAACGGCCTAGGACATCAAAGGACTTTAGAAGTGAGTTTCTCACTTACAATGTTGAGGATGATCATGTTACTTTCAAATAAGCTATGGAATCTCCAGAAGCTAAGTTTTGGAAAGAAGTCGTTAATGATGAAATCCAATCAATTCTCTCGAATGGAACTTGGGAATTGGTGGATTTGCCTCCAGGTTGTTCTGCAGTTGGTTGCAAATGGATTTTTAAGAAGAAACTTAATGCAGACGGGACAATCAATAAGTATAAGGCTAGGTTAGTTGCTAAGGGTTACACACAAAGGGAAGGAATAGATTATTTTGATACCTATTCACCTGTTTCCCGTATGACCACAATCCGAGTGCTTATAGCATTGGCTTCCATTTATAATCTCTATATCCATCAGATGGATGTGAAGACCGCATTCTTACACGGTGATCTTCAAGAAGAAATATATATGGAACAACCTGAGGGATTTGTGGGTCGTGGGAATGAGTCCAAAGTGTGTAAACTTGTTAAGTCATTATATGGCTTGAAACAAGCCCCTAAGCAATGGCATGAGAAGTTTGATTCTGTGATATCATCGTTTGGCTTTATTTCTAATGAATTTGATAAGTGTCTCTATTGCAAGGTTGTCGATAATGGATTCATTTTGTTATGCTTATACGTCGATGATATCCTGCTTTTTGGTTCCGATATGAAAGTAGTAAAAGAGACAAAGTCATTCTTGTGTAGCAAGTTTGAGATGAAGGATATGGGTGTCGCTGATGTGATTTTAGGGCTTAAAATCATAAGGTCTACTGATGGTATAACTCTCTCACAGTCTCACTATGTTGAGAAGATACTGGAGAGGTTTGAGTACACATCACGTAAACCTGTTAAGACTCCATATGATTCATCCAAACCCTTGTTCAAGAATGAGACTGGGGTTCCAGTGTCTCAATTATGATACTCTCAGATTATCGGAAGTTTGATGTATCTTATGAACTGTACACGTCCAGACATTGTGTTTTCCGTGAACAAGTTAAGTAGATACACCAGTTGTCCCGACAAGACCCATTGGGAAGCTCTTGACAGAGTTCTAAGATATATCAAGGGAACACGTTCCCTTGGGCTGCATTATGGTAAACATCCTTCCGTAGTCGAAGGATATAGTGATGCAAGCTGGATTGCCGTGAATTCTGGGAGTAATGGTGTCTCAGGATATGTATTCCTGTTGGGAGGAGGAGCTGTTTCCTGGAGGTCTAAGAAACAGACCATATTGTCTCGGTCCACTTTTGAGGCAGAGTTGTGTGCTTTAGATGAAACTGGATTGGAAGCTGAATGGCTACATGGACTTATGTCTAGTTTACCTATGGTAATGAAGCCGCTTCCTGCAATTTCAGTTCACTGTGACAGCACTACAACTATTGCTAAGATAAAGAGTTCCAAGTACAATCAAAAACAGCGTAGACACATCCAAGTCAGATTGAAATCTGTAAGGGAGTTAGTGTCTAATGGGGTCGTGGCTGTGGACTACGTCGGTACCAAAGATAATACAACTGATCCTTTCACTAAAGGTCTTACCTTGGCTTTAGTGGAAAAATCCAGGTTGGGAATGGGACTGAAACCCCTATAGATTTGCAGGCAGTAGCAACCCAACCCAAAAGAGTGGAGATCCCACAAATTGGGTTCAATGTGGTAATAACAAGCTGTCGGGTAAATCAGATGACACTATGTATTCTTGTTTGATGCTTCTTGCATCTGTGTGTCTATTCCCTGGGAAACCTGTTAGTGTCATGACTGCAAGTTAGTAAGAGATTAGTCTCTTAATGGTGTCAAGTCTTAGGACAGGATGTTAGCAGTACATCCTTGGAGACTCCAGCTAAGTGATTGATGTTGTCTAGGCCGCAACAGGAGAATTGGGTTGTTCTCTGTTATCAATCATGATTTATATTTTGTATGCATGGCCTTAATGCATTGTTTTTCTTTTATACCATGTCTTTATTGTGTTGTTACCAACCTATACTCTTGTACCCAAGGTTCAGGTTCAAGACTTTTGTTCACCTAGTTCCTACGAGGGTCACAGTTGGATAACTCAGGTAGATTCAAACCGAAAGGTATCTACTGAAAGCACAGTATGGAGGACTGAATGGTAGAGCACACTACACATTGGACTTTGTGGGGGATTGTTAGATAACTGATTATCGTTAGCTGTTAGTTACGTAACTGCTGTAGCTATTAGCTAGTTACTGTAGCAGCTCATTTATGTAGCTAGGCTATTGTGGTAATCACTTATTTAGCATGGGTTAAGCCCAATGTAGTGCAGCAAGTACATGTGAGAATGTAGTGTTGTTTCTAGTGCAAATGGCAAAGAAGTTTTATCCCATATTGCTCACACCTAGAACTTTTGTGGTCCTCATATGTAGGATCACATGGGGCACTAGTGTCCAAAAGAGTCCTAGGAAGGAGGTATGCTCACCTCCTTGGTGGGTGGGGTTACCACATCACAACGCACGCACGCACGCGCGCTTGCCACGCCACGCCTCGCCTCGCCTGGCCTGGCCGGGCTCGGGCTGGGGCTTGGGCTTGTGGCTTGTGGATTGTGGATTGTGGAGAATGTCTTCCGTCTTCTTTTTGCACTAGGATACAACTACGTAATTAATTACTCGTGTAATTAATTGTTGCTTTCTTATTCGGATTTCTTAAATCCTAATTAGAAAGTGTTTCTCTTTTACGGATTATTCTCGTATTGTGTACGAGAGCAACCGAGTGTTGCGTCTAACTGGGAATAGGATTAGGGACGTACTTGACTATTTATATGACTCCGGACATTAGGGTTAAACACACCGAAAACAGTTTTTTTGCCGCCGTGTGTTTTGTGAACCCTAATCCCGAGTGCGAGAGTCGTCGTCCCCGGAGTTGCTTTGCGGAGTTGTCCTCCTGTGCGAAGCGAGACTCGTCGTCCTTCCCTCAGACGCAGCTGTCAGGCGGTGGTACCTGCGGTGGTTGTGCTGCACTGGTAGCAGTGCGACGTGCGCGAGCAAGACGTGCAACTTCCAGGTTCGTGCCGGATCGAGACTGGGAGAACGGTGCCTATCCGCGAGGATTTCCGGGCACTGGTTTCTTTAAGTAACACGTTCGTTTCTCAACGAACGATCTGGTTTGCGAATCTAACTCTTAATTTTATTCTCCCGCATTGCTTGTTCTTCGAATTTTATCTTGGATCTGTCTGCACTGTTAATTAAATTGCACGTGACGCTGTTGCATAAACGACAATAATCTATTTTAAAAACAACAGGAACTCCGAGGAGTACTGGTAGACTTGGCAATTATTGGCTTTGTTGCTCCAAAGGTAGTGAATTCGGTTCCGATGAAACTCGGTTACTGGGGATCCCGACTGGAGGAGGACATGATAAATACTTATCAACAACAGCTACACATGCGTTTGAGAGGCAAGATCATCATGAAAAAGTGAGGTATTCCATATATTAACATCAAGTGGACGGACGCTTGACAACCGACGAGAGAAGATCAGAGAATCTTCAAGCCTTTGTAGCTGCGTTTGTGTTTTTAGCCCATACGAGGACCGTGGGAGATGAGTAAGAATACCTCCAATTTTATTATAAAAAATAAGTTCTAAAGACCCAAGAAAAAACTCGCTTCTTCAAATCCAGATCAGCTCCAGAGTCCTCCCTGAAAGTTGCACTTGGTGTTGCCGGATGATCTCCGTTTTGCGTTGTATCTTTCTTATATTCGGAACTCATCGTGTGTATATATAGGCTGCGAGGGACTCCTAGATACATGCATATCTCTAAGGCAATCCTGACTATCTTAACGATTGATTGGTTACTCTGCATGGGGATCCAAGAAGCAACCCACATCGATTCCACTACCATATCCAACTCTTTGTGCAGTTGTAGTCCCACTACCCCCACTCCAAATTGAAAACAACCATCGTATCACGTTTCTGTTATTATCTAATATTCAAACAGTTCTTGCAGCCCTAATATTATCCATGCATAGCTACACGTTGAATCATATCCCAACTCCTTCCTAATACTACTAACACAATTAAAAAATGCTCTATTAATAACATTAACTCCTCAAATTGAACACTGAGCAACGCTAGTCTACCATTAACGCCAAATCTTGCGACAACTTAAATATGTCGTCGTAATTGATATGTGAATGACGACAATATAATTTTTTCTCCACAAATGGTTAGTTAATAATGGCGAAATTTTATATTAGTCGTAAATATTGTGCATTTTCTGTCGTTATAAATATACACTTAACTCTCACGATCACGGACCCCCCCGCGCCTTGATTTTGCACTCTTCCCTCTCTTTTTTCATTATCTACAGCAACAACAAAAAGCAAAAAATCCTTAAAGTTTCAAACCAGCCTCCTTTCCATCATATCTCGTCCTCCCATTTCAGTTTGCTATAATCTTCTTCCCCAAAATCGTACCCCTCCCCCAAATCCCATATTCCCAGGCGTCAACACCAACGGTAGAGGATGAATCGTGCTTACTGATAATGGTGCGTGAAGACTTTCACCGTGCTCGAGACAACATTATACGTGTCTACCGACAAGTAAAGTCGAGGACAAAGCGGTTGAGTGGCGGGTGACGCATGCTTGCAAATTGTAGCTAAAGGGGTCGTGACAGTCTAGCTAAGCAAGTTGAAGTTGACGAGTTTGCGGATCCAGGTGGGAGCAGGGGGGCCGCCGCTCGGCATTGATCAGTCTCTAAGCGGTCGTCGGGGTCACTAATCATTGGTATTATCCTTCCCTCATGTCTGTTATCCAAAAGCATGTTGTATTTGCTAGGATGCAAACCACAGTATGCGTTAAAGATCGAGGCTCTCTGTTGCTCTTCTTCCAGTTTTGCGTTGTTGCCCCCAACGTTTTTGTCAGAATTGTTCTATCTATCAAATTTTCTCTGTTCGTTTGATACAATCAATGGTATTCTGGAAGCACAACCCTCTTTCACTAAGGTATTTGGGAAAGTTAAAGACCTTACTGGTGTACGAATGCTCCCCAAGACAGTTGTTGTGTTGCTCCATCTTTCCAACGTTTCTCCCCCAACCCACCTGCTCTCACAGAATCAACCATGGACATTGCTACTTTCAGCATGGAAAGCCCTACTGGAATGTATTACTCGATTGGAAAAGGATTGATAAATCCTAATTACTGATTCCCCTTTCTCCGCATATCTATTCACCATCTTTGTCAATGACTGGAGCACATGTCAATTTCGGCACAACATCTATGGGTACATTATACAGAATAGACATCTCTTTGCAAGGCCAGGGGTGGCGACCGCATTTTTTAGAAGGCTCTATGTTGGGGAAAAAAGGTAGGAAACCCAAAGGTTCTCCTAGTTCCAGATTGGTGAGATCAGACTAAACTCACTATCATTTTCGATTTCCATAAAATATATAGTTAGCTAATGCAGTCAGGTCCATATAATGTGGCATTTAATCTATCGTGATTGAGTAGTAGTGTTATAAACTCTCCTTATAGTTTCTGGTTGTCTATACATCTAGATTGCCTTGATGTTAATATAGACGACACTACCTCCTCTTTAGCTAGCTACTGCGGTTTGATCTTTGTTCTTGTACTGATGATTTCATGGGTAGTACAAAATTGGACCCAAGTGAATTACCTAATACTCTAACTCAACGTATCTCAACATAAATGATTAGGACTCCTCTAACTTTATTCATTCGAAGACTTTTAGCCGTGTAAGTTGAGTCTTATGGGTATTAACTTGTTGGACAAAGAAGTCAAATTTATGGTGTTTATTCATCTTGCACATTTAACAACCAAGACACATGCTTTGTACCACAGGTAGTTAATGTCAATTGAGTAAATAACTTGAGCTTTATCATACAACAACTGCTACTCTATAGAGGCCTTTATGTGCTAAAAAGGGACACCAAGTCAAAGGGAGTATCTATAAGGGTCAACAATAATTGTTTTATTATTTTGGTTTGTTAATTTAGACATTATCACGTGGTGTACAACTCCATTGTAAATTATAATATGATCACGATAATTAATGATCTGCTCCATGCTTAATATCATATGTCCTTGAACAGATATGTGTTCTCTATCTTCAAATATATAACTATGACCGATGGGAAATCATTATCTTACAACTGTGTAGTGTTGGATGCTTACCCGAGTGACATAAATCTCCCTTATGTTATTGTTGAACTTTGTTTTCTTTTTTGACTAGTACTGATATTGTTGCCTATGAGAGTTGACAATCTGACATATTACCTAGCATGGGCTACTAAAATCAAGGACTATGCAACTTTCCTGCCCATGAAAGATACTAAACAAGTATTTCTTATTCAGGCCATGTTCTAAAAAAACGTGTTAGAAACTGGAATTTCCTTCTTATCACATCTAATATGACATTTATAGTATCTCATTTGAGGTCAATGATAATTGAAGCTGCACTTGACTTGTCATACCTTTGCCAACCAAGCTACAGAAAAATTTGTACCCTCTCCTATCACTACTCAAGGAACACATCACAACATCATCAGAAGGTAGAGCACATTGACTGTCTTCTAGAACTTAGTTTTATGAGTACGGGTTTGCTTGTCTTATGATGAGTCATGTTGTTCCTTTTTGTGATTTGAACCTTAGTTAATGAGATAATGTATGGGCATGAGAGATATATTTTAATGTATGAAGGTGTTGGTCAAAGTTATTTAAATATGGGTTGCCATCGTAATTTTGCTACACTTAGATTTTTTTGGTTTTGCATGATACAAACTCTGCTTGGAGCTGTTAGATGAGGATCAAATGAATATCGTGTCGCATTCTTGGTCTATAAAACACCTTGTTGTAGTTTCCATATTTGCTGCATGATAGCATCTTTTTCCCACAATGATTTCATGCAATTTTTCTTCCCATGGACTCCTCTAGAGATTGTACCCATAAATTTGATGCATATATCCTACATTCAATTGTAAAATAAATTCTTAAATTCCTTTCTTATATCCACATCATATTCTAGATACCATTCAAACAAGTCCCATAAATAAGCATGCCCTCTTGTGCATCCTTAACCCAAGTACACATCTTACCCCTATTGGTTACATCATACATTGTCATGCCCCTCTATATGATATCAAATTCATCATGGCTATCAAAAACCTCACAGTTGAAGACCTCACGCCCTGTCTCTAGGCAACATGAGGGTGATTCCTTCAGGCCACACCTTCCTTGGATGATGCAAAAGCTACAAAAACTATCTATGTAAGTTGGATTGGCACCATTTCCCTTCCCAACCATGGGTGGTTTCAGTCCCCAGAGATGATTTGGTGACCTTCATTTGTACTCGTGTGGTCACAGAAAACCATCCAAATATTGTCTAGAGGTTGATCGAGAGCTTCCCAGACCCTCCTTTCTTTAAGTGTCTCTAGTAAATGCAACAACCATGTTTTCATCTTTTTGTTGTACCTATATACTCATACATCATGTTTGATTGTGTTGTCTCCTTGTTTTCAACCTGCTAGTCTCCACGAATTAGCTCTGGAGACGATGTATGTGTCTCATCACATTGGTTCATGTGTTGTGTTGTGTCCCATCACATTGGTTCATGTGTTGTGTTGGTTTGTGGGCTTACTTTTGCCTTCACGGACCAGTAATGATGAGCATCATTTTATGAGTTCCTTCCAACCCTGGAATTTTGCCTTGGACCACTAGGACTGCAACAACCAGTAGGAATGGTTAATGATGATTTTGTGTTTGGACTCTCGCTATCTAGCTCTTGTGTTTTCTTATTCACAAGGTTGTTTAAGGATACCAAGTGATACCTCTGCTTGAGTATAACAATGAATATCCTTTGTGTAGTGTTATTGTTAATAATCCAGTGGTGCGCCTTATCAATATTCTTGAGCCATATCAAAACCAATTGATTATTTAGTTTCTTGGTTTTTTTGTTATGGTGGTTGTTTATATTTATAGTATCCTCTTTGAGTATTTTTTTATTCTAATGTATACCTTATTCTAATTTTGATTGAATATCTTGTAAGTTTACAGACCCACAACCAAATTATTTAACAATCAAAGAAGCTAGTTGTGGTCATTTAGTGCTTGAAATAAATCATCACTTAATCAAACTCATGTGTCACACTACTCAGACTAGAATGATGATGGAAATATTGTGCAAACGAATATTATCCTATTACACAATCAATATTGGTGAGCATGCCACCTATTTATTCAATATGAAAGATATTTTCCTTGATTCATGTCCTTGTTTTTTATAATATTGAGGATGCATCATCCTCTACTACTTTGGTGGAGATCCGGAAAGATTTACCCCTTTTTTGCTGATGTTGCTGGGGCTTTTCTGCTGGTGATCGCCACCGACATGATGTGTCCTTTTTTGGACATGTGTTTAGGTGGTGTTCAACTTCTTCACCACTTTGTTTGTCAGTTTTAGACAGGATGTGTCATTTTTGGACACGGCTTGTTCAGTGATGCGCCGGTGTGAGAAACGATGTGTCCTCCTTTGACATGGCGTGTCACCTACTTCTATCCCGAGCTTCTGTCAACAAACACGACGTATCCTTTCAATGACATGACGTGTCGTCTGCTTTTACTGGAGGTGACTGCAGCTACTATCTACCAGGTACAGTGTGTTTCTTTACTAACACGACATGTCGTCTGCTATTGTTCTTCCTGTGTCAACTGACATGTCATGTCCTTTCAACGACACAGTGTGTCATCGACATTTGTTGGTGCTAACTGCTGGTACTGTCTACTAGACACAGCGTGTCTCTTCATTGATACAACGTGTCCACTACAACATGTTGCTACATCTTGGCGTTCTACAATGATTCTATCACATGACAAAGGTATCTATACATCGTATGTCCCTTCTTTCTCTTACCAACAACAATTATCTTTTCTTTTTCAACATTTTATAATTTTATTTACAGCCCCTGATCTTCCAACCCTACACAACCTTTTCCACCCCCCATTTTTTGTGCCTATTCATCCTACCGAGCAACATTATGGTATTATATCTCCTCTTTCTACTGAAGTTTTCATTCCAGTAGTCTTCTTTTTGTTCTTCTTATCCTACCCCCCCCCCCCATATACACTACATATTTGTAATAGTTGGATCCATTTTTTACCCTAATGGGAATTTTGCAGGGCCTCCACGCTCGCACCCCAAGATTTTTTGCCCTATGAGCTAAAAAAATCCTCTTTTAGGACCAGAGAGAGATCCACTTATTTTTCTACTCTTATCTATGTAATCAGGTCATTTTGTACCTTGACTTGCATTATCGATTACCTCCACATATTGCCTACACAATCCTACCCCTACCATTATTTTTTACTCTCCACACCAACCACTCTCTTAACTCTTTTTGTGGCTGGCGTGAGGGGGATGAAGTGAAGAGTAGAGAGAAAAGATGACACATAAAAGAGATGAAGGAAGAAGAAGAATTCAATTATGTTGCTACATGGATCTTCATGCCACTTTTTAGTGCTGATATATGGATCCTTTTTTGCTACTATTGGTGTTCCTTTTTTGTCTATGTGGATTTGTATTTTATTATGTGGATTGCTCATGATTGTGTTGCTACTATATAGAGCTTTCTACTCCTATTGTTTCTTATTCATCATCTACCTCGATTGCTGCTATGAAGTTACATATTGGGACATCATTTTTGCTACTTGTGCTATGATTAGCACATGTTACTTGCTCCTCTTATTTATACGATCAGATGTAATCCTCTTTATTTAGTTTGTTTTTCGTATCGTTGTGAATCGATACAGCTTTACGGTTTGTGCTCCTCTTATTTATACGATCAGATGTGATCGTTTTAGTGAAAAACAAACTACAACTAAAATTAAGCTAAGATCGATTCCACCACGCCATCACATGGCTACACAATCTCTTCTAGATTTTTTATGTTGTGTTTTATCATTCAACCAGTTCCACGGTATCCGTGAGTGTTAGTTCTGTTGGTTTGGCAACTACATAATTTTTTTACTACTTAGTTTTCTTTTAGACAATGAAAACTACAAGATTACAAGTAAATAGAAGGGAGGTGGGCAACAACCTACGCCGCCACCCCTTTTTGAATGGTAAATTCAATCCCCCGAAACACCACATCCATAGATCTGGGAGTCATTACATTACTATGCATAACTTTTTGAACTCTCTTAAGAAGCTCCACAACCTCAGGTGCTAGGAACCCAAAAGTGTCAAAACCAAACGGGATAAAAACATGTTGATTGTCGATACATGACTTCTAATGTTTGGCCAGTTTAGCAGAAATGGCTTTACAGGCAGCATGTCCCACAGTAAAGTCGCCACGCTTTAGACCAACCAATGGGAAAACTCATGTTAGATCTACACATGCATGTTTTCCTCTAACCCAGCCAAAAATAAGAACTTCTACTGGCCTAAGTGTTGACCTGCCCTCCTGAGGAGCAGTCAAAAAGTTCATAGGAGCTTCCTTCTTAGCTGCAAATCCCGCATGTAGGGAGCTTCCAAGATTTAAGTATCGGCATGATCTTATAAGAGATGTTCATTTACAAGGCGTGATGGGAAATCTGGTGTGTTTTCCATGAGTTTATCCCTGACTGCATGTGGGCGAGGGTGACATCTCATTCTGGGAATCGAGATGGTGCATTTCTATGCTGAATGAACACGCTATATCGGAAACGGACAGGGACAAGGATCTCAAGGTTAGAGACTTCTAGATAGAGGGTCAAGGATGGGATTGGGAGATACTACAACACATCCTAGACGACGAGGGTATATGGACATATATTCGAGCATCTCAGGCAGTCATTACAGATGTCAAGGACTCTATGGTTTGGACCCAAGAGAGGAATGAGGAATTTTCCATTCGATCAGTCAAGAGGCCAGGGGTTGAATGACCAAGCAACTAGTGTGGAACAATACCAAATAGCGTGTCCAGCGGGGATTAGTATGCGGAGAGCCAGTGTGATTATCTAGAAAATTGCACATCTAGTGTTGCCCACGGATGATCAGATTGCTCGATGTTGAATACCGGTGGTATCCAAATGCATGTTCATGTTGGGATGATCCCCAGATGAAGACGATCAATGCAAAAACACCTACTCTTTTTTCTGGCAGCAATTTTTGGACATCGTCGACGAGATCGCACTGCATATGTTCTCACAGCTTTTGTGGTGTGTGTGTTAGATACGTGATTATGTGGCTGATGTTATGTAGCAGTAGGTTACTGTAGTGTATTTAATGCATTTAATGTAGTAATCACTTATTTAGCATGGGTTAAGCCCAATGTAGTGTAGCAAGTACATGTGAGAATGTTGTGTTGTTTCTAGTGCAAATGGCAAAGAAGTTTTATCCCATATTGCTCACTCCTAGAACTTTTGTGGTCCTCATATGTAGGATCCAAGGGGCACTGGTGTCCAAAGGAGTCCTAGGAGGGAGGTATGCTCACCTCCTTGGTGGGTGGGGTTACCACATCACAACACACGCACACACACGCACGTGCGCGTCATGCCACGCCTCGCCTGGCCTGGCTCGGGGTAATTAATTGTTGGTTTCTTATTCGTATTTCTTAATCCTAATTAGAAAGTGTTTCTCTTTTGCGGATTATTCCGTATTGTGTACAAGAGCAACCGAGTGATTGCGTCTTACTGGGAATAGGATTAGGGACGTTCGTGGCTATATATACACATCCGGTCATTAGGGTTAAACACACCGAAAACAGTCTTCTGCCGTTGTGTGTTTTGTGAGCCCTAATCCAAAGTGCGAGAGCTTGGTCCCAGAGTTGCTTTGTGGAGTTGTCCTCCTGAGCAAAGTGCGACTCCTCCTTCCTGTCCTCAAGACGCAGCTATCAGGCGGCGGTTCCTGCGGTTGCTGTGCTGCACTGGTAGCAGTGCGACGCGACTACGTTGAGCACGAGCGAGACGTGCGAGTTCCAGGTTCATGCCAGATCGCGACTGGGAGAACGGTGCCTGTCTGCGAGGATTGTCGGGCACTGATTTCCTTAAGTAACACGTTCGTTTCTCAACGAACGATCTGGTTTGCGAATCTAACTTCTATTTTCTATTCTCCTGCTTTGGTTGTTCTTCGATTCTTATTTTGGATCTGCCTGCACTGTTAATTATTTTGCACCTGTCGTTGTTGCATGAACAACGATAACCAATATTATCAACAGTCTTAAAGAAATCAGATTTATGTCGTTAATTAACTATGGCCGGTCAGGGTGGGTCGGGATGTAAAATTGATACAACCAATATGCCTGAAAAGTTTACTGGTACGAACTTTTCCCGTTGGCAGAGTCGTATGGAAATTTGGTTGAATATTGCGGGTTATGATCAGTATTTAATTGAAATTGAACATGTATCTGATGAAACAATTCCTGATAATGCAAGCATTATTGCTAATTGGAAGAAGGGTGATAAAACGTGTTGTGGTTTGATTCTGTTTGGTTTAAATAACAAACTGTATGATTCTTACTCAAAGCCGCCAGTCACTACGTCTAAGGTTTTATGGGAATTGTTAATTAAGAATTTTAGCACTGAAAATCAGGGTGTTGAAAAATATTGTGTGTCTAAATTTCTTAAGTTTCAGATGGTTGAGGGTAAGTCAATTTCTGATCAAACACACGATCTACAACTCCTAGTTCATGAACTCTCAGATGCCAAGATGGTGTTGCCTGAGAAATTTGTTGTTATGTCTATCATAGAAAAAATCCCTAAGTCATGGGAGTCGTTTGGGATGTCTCTGAACCATCGCAAAGGGACACACACCATGATTGAATTAATGATGGATATTAATATACAAGAAGAACATTTAAAGGAGAAAGGGGTCAAGGTGCCTACTGATGCAAATCCAACTGTTAATCTTACTTCTACGAAAAACACCAAAGATAAGAAATCTAATAATGCACATAAACCCAAGGCAAAGATCCAAAAGAAACTGAAGAACAAACCTTGTTGGACTTGTGGACAGGTTGGCCACTGGAACAAGGATTGTCCTACTAAGAAGGCAAAGAAAGCTACCGCATATGCAACTGAGGAGGTTGTGGTCAACATGATGACTGCATCCTTGAACCTCAATGATGGGTACATGTCTATTAAACCTGAAATTCTTTCTATATTTGAACCACTTTATTGGATAATTGACACTGGGGCTAATGTACATGTGTGTGCTCATAAATCCCTATTTGTGTCTTATCAGGCCTCTCGAGGTCGGTCCGTGACTTTGGGCGATTCCAACCATGCAGAAGTCAAAGGCAAAGGACGGGTGGACTTGAAGTTCCCTTCAGGGAAGGTTTTGACTCTTAGCAGGGTCATACATGTTCCAACCATTCGACGCAATATCCTTAGTGGCATCATATTAGTTAGAGAAGGTTATAGAGTAAACTGTAAATGTAATAAGGCTATTATTACACTCCTTCGTGATTCTTTGTTTTTTGGCAAGGGGTAATTATGTGATGTGGAGAACTTGTTTAAGATTCATGTTGAACCTGTTTCAAATTCCATTTTAAATTTGAATGATTATAGTTCTGTTTGCATGAATCTTGTTTCATTCGATGTATGGCATTCACGTTTGGGACATGTTAATGTTGCCTCAATGAAGCATATGATGAATCTAGATATGATCCCTAAATCTGAAATTAGCAACAATAAATGTGAAATCTGTGTACAAGCTAAATTGCCTAGGAAGCCTTTTCATTCTGTGAATAGGAATTCAGAAATTTTGGATTTAGTTCATACAGATATCTGTGAATTTAATGGTGTTGCTACGAGAGATCAAAAACATTATTTTATAACTTTTATTGACGATGCGAGTAGATACTGTTATGTATTTTTACTTAGAAGTAAAGATGAGGCATTGGATAAATTTCAAATTTATAAGAAAGAAGATGAAACTCAAACCGGTAAAGTACTTAAGCTATTAAGGTCTGATAGGGGAGGAGAGTATACCTCGAACTTGTTTTTGGAATGTTGCCCATTACATGGTATAGTTCATGAGGTAACTGCTCCTTATTCACCACAATCAAATGGGATAGCTGAACGTAAAAACCGAACCTTAATAGATATGGTAAATACCTTACTCCAAACATCTGGATTACCCAACTTTATGTGGGGGGAAGCTTTGAATACGGCTTGCCATATTCTGAATAGAGTTCCCCATAAACATTCAGAGAGTAGTCCGTTTGAGTTGTGGAGAGGAAGGAAACTGAGTCTGAAATATCTTCGAGTGTGGGGGTACCTTGCAAAGGTACTTGTCCCTGAACACAAAAGGAAGAAATTAGGACCGAAAATGGTTGATGCCATATTCTTAGGTTATGTAGAGACAAGTTATGCTTATAGATTCCTGATTGTAAAATCAGATATCTCTGGCATTGAGGTCAATACAATTGTGGAATTACGTGATGCAACATTCTTTGAGGATGTGTTTCCTATGAAAACGGGTGTGCCCAATGAAGTTTCTCAAGAAGATTCATTTACCACAGGTTCCATTCCCGAGCACGTGAAAAGGATGACAAATGTGGGGGTGACTCAGAACATGCTATTTCTGAATGGATTTTTAAGAAGAAACTTAATGGATACGGGACAATCAATAAGTATAAGGCTAGTTTAGTTGCTAAGGGTTACACACAAAGGGAAGGAATATATTATTTTGATACCTATTCACCTGTTTCCCGTATGACCACAATCTGAGTGCTTATAGCATTGGCTTCCATTTATAATCTCTATATTCATCAGATGGATGTGAAGACCGCGTTCTTACACAGTGATCTTCAAGAAGAGATATATATGGAACAACCTGAGGGATTTGTGGGTCGTGGGAATGAGTCCGAAGTGTTTAAACTTGTTAAGTCATTATATGGCTTGAAACAAGCCCCTAAGCAATGGCATGAGAAGTTTGATTCTGTGATATCATCGTTTGGCTTTATTTCTAATTAATTTGATAAGTGTCTCTACTGTAAGATTGTCACTAATGGATTCATTTTGTTATGCTTATACGTCGATGATATCCTGCTTTTTGGTTCCGATATGAAAGTAGTAAAAGAGACAAAGTCATTCTTGTGTAGCAAGTTTGAGATGAAAGATATGGGTGTCGCTGATGTGATTTTAGGGCTTAAAATCATAAGGTCTATTTATGGTATAACTCTCTCTCAGTCTCACTATGTTGAGAAGATACTGGAGAGGTTTGATTACACATCATGTAAACTTGTTAAGACTCCATATGATTCATCCAAACCCTTGTTCAAGAATGAGACTGGGGTTCCAGTGTCTCAATTATGATACTCTCAGATTATCGGAAGTTTGACGTATCTTATGAACTGTACACGTCCAGACATTGTGTTTGCCGTAAACAAGTTAAGTAGATACACCAGTTGTCCCGACAAGACCCATTGGGAAGCTCTTGATAGAGTTCTGAGGTATATCAAGGGAACACGTTCCCTTGGGCTGCATTATGGTAAACATCCTTTCGTAGTCGAAGGATATAGTGATGCAAGCTGGATTGCCGTGAATTTTGGGAGTAATGGTGTCTCAGGATATGTATTCTTGTTGGGAGGAGGAGTTGTTTCCTAGAGGTCTAAGAAATAGACCATATTGTCTCGGTCCACTTTTGAAGCAGAGTTGTGTGCTTTAGATGAATCTGGAATGGAAGTTGAATGGCTACATGGACTTATGTCTAGTTTACCTATGGTAATGAAGCCGCTTCCTGCAATTTTAGTTCATTGTGACAACACTACAACTATTGCTAAGATAAAGAGTTCCAAGTACAATCAAAAATAGCGTAGACACATCCAAGTCAGATTGAAATCCGTAAGGGATTTAGTGTCTAATGGGGTCGTGGTTGTGGACTGCGTCGGTACCAAAGATAATATAGTTGATCCTTTCACTAAAGGTCTTACCTTGGCTTTAGTGGAAAAATCCTGGTTGGGGATGGGACTGAAACCCCTATATAATTGCAGGCAGTAGCAACCCAACCCAAAAGAGTGGAGATCCCACAAATTGGGTTCAATGTGGTAATAACAAGCTGTCGGGTAAATCGAATGACACTATGTATTCTTGTTTGATGATTCTAGCATCTTTGTGTCTATCTCCTGGAAACATGTTAGTGTCATGACTGCAAGTTAGTAAGAGAGTAGTCTCTTAA
This sequence comes from Alisma plantago-aquatica, assembly GCA_963693085.1. Lineage (NCBI taxonomy): Eukaryota > Viridiplantae > Streptophyta > Magnoliopsida > Alismatales > Alismataceae > Alisma > Alisma plantago-aquatica. The sequence continues at coordinate 658,842,642 of OY856415.1, forward strand.
TGGTGTCAAGTATTAGGACAGGTTGTTAGCAGTACATCCTTGGAGACTCCAGCTAAGTGATTGATGTTGTGTAGGCCGCAACAGGAGAATTGGGTTGTTCTCTGTTATCAATCATAATATAAAATTTTGTATGCATAGCCTTAATGCATTGTTTTTATTTTACTACCATGTATTTATTGTGTTGTTACCAACCTATACTCTTGTACCCAAGGTTCAGGTTCAAGACTTTTGTTCACCTAGTTCCTACAGGGGTCACAGTTGGATAACTCAGGTAGATTCAAACCGAAAGGTATCTGCTGAAAGCACAGTATGGAGGACTAAATGGTAGAGCACACTACACATTGGACTTTGTGGGGGATTGTTAGATACGTGATTACGTAATTGCTGTTATGTAGCAGCTGGTTATTGTAGTGCATTTTATGCATTTAATTTAGTAATCACTTATTTAGCATGGGTTAAGCCCAATGTAGTGCAGCAAGTACATGTGAGACTGTTGTGTTGTTTCTAGTGCAAATGGCAAAGAAGTTTTATCCCATATTGCTCACTCCTAAAACTTTTGTGGTCCTCATATATAGGATCACATGGGGCATTAGTGTCCAAAGGAGTCGTAGGAGGGAGGTATGCTCACCTCCTTGGTGGGTGGGGTTACCACATCACAACGCACGCGCGCCACGCCTCGCCTGGCCGGGCCAGGCTCGGGCTTGGGCTTGTGGCTTGTGGATTGTGGATTGTGGATTGTTGATTGTGGAGAGTGTCTTCCATCTTCTTTTTGCACTTGGGTACAACTAAGTAATTAATTACTCGTGTAATTAATTGTTGCTTTCTTTTTGCACTAGCATCTTTTTCCCACAATGATTTCATGCAATTTTTCTTCCAATGGACTCCTCTAGAGATTGTACCCATAAATTTGACGCATATATCCTACATTCAATTGTAAAATAAATTCTTAAATTCCCTTCTTATATCCACATCATTTTCTAGATACCATTCAAACAAGTCCCATAAATAAGCATGCCCTCCTGTGCATCCTTAACCCAAGTATACATCTTACCCCTATCGGTTACATCATACATTGTCATGCCCCTCTATATGATATCAAATTCATCATGGCTATCGAAAACCTCACAGTTGAAGACCTCACGCCCTGTCTCTAGGCAACATGAGGGTGATTCCTTCAGGCCACACCTTCCTTGGATGATGCAAAAGCTACAAACACTATCTATGTAAGTTGGATTGGCACCATTTCCCTTCCCAATCATGGGTGGTTTCAGTCTCCAGAGATGATTTGGTGACCTTCATTTGTACTCGTGTGGTCACAGAAAACCATCCAAATATTGTCTAGAGTTTGATCAAGAGCTTCCCAGACCCTCCTTTCTTTAAGTCTCTCTAATAAATGCAACAACCATGTTTTCATCTTTTTGTTGTACCTATATACCCATACATCATGTTTGATTATGTTGTCTCCTTGTTTTCAACCTGCTAGTCTCCACAAATTAGCTCTGGAGACGATGTATGTGTCCCATCACATTGGTTCATGTGTTGTGTTGTGTCCCATCACATTGGTTCATGTGTTGTGTTGGTTTGTGGGCTTACTTTTGCCTTCACAGACCAGTAATGATGAGCATCATTTTATGAGTTCCTTCCAACCCTAGAATTTTGCCTTGGACCACTAGGACTGCAACAACCAGTAGAAATGGTTAATGATGATTTTGTGTTTGGACTCTCGCTATCTAGCTCTTGTGTTTTCTTCTTCACAAAGTTGTTTAAGTATACCAAGTGATAACTCTGCTTGAGTATAACAGTGAATATCCTTTGTGTGGTGTTGTTGTTGATAATCCAGTGGTGCGCCTTATCAATATTCTTGATCCATATCAAAACCAATTGATTATTTAGTTTCTTGGTTTTTTTGTTATGGTGGTTGTTTATATTTCTAGTATCCTCTTTGAGTATTTTTTTATTCTAATGTATACCTTATTCTAATTTTGATTGAATATCTTGTAAGTTTACAGACACACAACCAAATTATTTAACAATCAAAGAAGATAGTTGTGGTCATTTAGTGCTTGAAATAAATCATCACTTAATCAAACTCATGTGTCACACTACTCAGACTAGAATGATGATGGAAATATTGTGCAAACGAATATTATCCTAGTACACAATCAATATTGCTTAGCTTGCCACCTATTTATTCAATATGAAAGATATTTTCCTTGATACATGTCATTGTTTTTGATAATATTGAGGATGCATCATCCTCTACTACTTTGGTGGAGATCCGGAAGGATTTACCCCTTTTTTGCTGGTGTGGTTGGGGCTTTTCTGCTGGTGATCGCCACCGACACGACGTGTCCTTTTTTGGACACGTGTTTAGGTGGTGTTCTGCTTCTTCACCACTTTGTTTGTCAGTTTTAGACAGGATGTGTCATTTTTGGACACGGCTTGTTCAGTGATGCGCTGGTGTGAGACAAGATGTGTCCTCCTTTGACACGACGTGTCACCTACTTCTATCCCGAGCTTCTGTCAACAAACACGATGTGTCCTTTCAATGACATGATGTTTCGTCTGCTTTTACTGGAGGTGACTGCTGCTACTATCTCCCAGGTACAGTGTGTTTCTTTATTAACACGACATGTCGTCTGCTATTGTTACTTCCTATGTCAACTGACATGTCATGTCCTTTCAACGACAAAGTGTGTCGTCGAAATTTGTTGGTGCTAACTGCTGGTATTGTCTACTAGACCGTGTCTCTTCATTGATACAATGTGTCCACTACAACCTATTGCTACATCTTGGCATGCTACAATGATTCTATCATATGACAAAGGTATCTATACATGGTATGTTCCTTCTTTCTCTTACCAACAACAATTATCTTTTCTTTTTCAACATTTTATAATTTTATTTACAACCCCCGATCTTCCAACCCTACACAACCTTTTCCACCCCACTTTTTTGTTCCTATTCATCCTACCGAGTACCATTATGGTAGTATATCTCCTCTTTCTACTGAATTTTTCATTCCAGTAGTCTTCTTTTTGTTCTTCTTATCCTACCTCCCATATACACTACATATTTGTAATAGTTGGATCCATTTTTTACCCTAATGGGAATTTTGCAGGGCCTCCACCCTCGCACCCCTAGATTTGTTTCCCTATGAGCTAAAAAAATCCTCTTTTAGGATTGGAGAGAGATCCACTTATTTTTCTACTCTTATCTATGTAATCAGGTCATTTTGCACCTTGACTTACATTATCGATTACCTCCACATATTGCCTACACAATCCTACCCCTACCATTATTTTTGACTCTCCACACCAACCACTCTCTTAACTATTTTTGTGGTTGGCGTGAGGGGGATGAAGCGAAGAGTAGAGGGAAAATATGACACGGAGAAGAGATGAAGGAAGAAGAAGAATTCAATTATGTTGCAACATGGATCTTCATGCCACTTTTTAGTGTTGATATATGGATCCTTTTTTTCTACTATTGGTGTTCCTTTTTTGTCTATGTGGATTTGTATTTTATTATGTGGATTTTTCATTATTGTGTTGCTACTATAAAGAGATTTATACTCCTATTGTTGCTTATTCATCATCTTCCTCGATTGCTACTATGAAGTTACATATTGGGACGTCATTTTTGCTACTTGTGCTATGATTAGCACATGTTACTTGCTCCTCTTATTTATACGATCATATGTGATCCTCTTTATTTAGTTTGTTTTTCGTATCGTTGTGAATCGATACAGCTTTACGGTTTGTGCTCCTCTTATTTATATGATCAGATGTGATCATTTTACTGAAAAACAAACTACAGCTAAAATTAAGCTAAGACCGATTCCACCGTGCCATCACATGGCTACACAATCACTTGTTGATTTTTTATGTTGTGTTTTATCGTTCAACCAGTTCCACGGTATCCGCGAGTGTTAATTCTGTTGGTTTGGCAACTACAGAAATTTTTTACTACTTAGTTTTCTTTTAGACAATGAAAAATACAAGATTACAAGGAAATAGAAGGGAGGCGGGCAACAAGATGCGCCACCACCCCTTTTGAATGGCAAATCCAATCCTCTGAAACACCACATCTATAGATCTGGGAGTCATTACATTACTATGCATAACTTTTTGAACTCTCTTAAGAAGCTCCACAACCTCAGGTGCTAGGAACCCAAAAGTGTCAAAACCAAACGGGATAAAAACATGTTGATTGTCGATGCATGCCTTCTCATGTTTGGCCACTTAACAGAAATGGCTTTACGGGAAGCATGTCCCACAGTAAAGTCACCACCCTTCAGACCAACCAATAGGGAAACTCCTGTTAGATCTACACATGCATGTTTTCCTCTAACCCGGCCAAAAATAAGAACGTCTGCTTGAACCTATCATGACTCGTCTGGAAAACCGGGTGGCGTGTATGTATAGATTACCGTAGATTGAATGCTGCTACACTTAAGGATCATTTTCCTCTCCCATTTATTGATCAGTTTAGAGCGATTAGCAGGTTGATCTCATTTTTGTTTTCTCGATGGTTATTTGGGGTACAATCAGATTTCTATTGATCTGAAGGACCAAGAGAAGTCCACATTCACTTGTCCTTACGGAACATTTGCATACCGCTGTATGCCATTTGGTCTGTGTAACGCACCGGCAACCTTTCAGCGTTGCATGCTTGCCATTTTCTCCGATATGGTTGAACGTTGTTTGGAGGTTTTATGGACGATTTCTCCATCTATGGTGTGTCCTTTGACGAATGTTGATACAATTTGGACAAGGTTTTGCAACGATGTGAGGACACGCATTTGGTCCTCAATTGGGAGAAATGCAACATGATGGTCAGCGAAGGGATCGTGCTTGGACACAAAGTGTCTAGCAAAGGGTTGGAGGTAGACCCGGTGAAGATCGAAGTTATTTCCAAATTGCCCCCACCGAATTCGGTTAAAGGGGTACGAAGTTTTCTAGGTCACACCGGTTTTTATCGCCGCTTTATAAAAGATTTCTCAAAATTACCAAACCATTATCTGAGTTGTTGGAGAAGGATGTTGTGTTTGATTTTAATGAAAAATGTTTACATGCTTTTAATGTGCTTAAAGAAAAATTGATTTCTGCTCCGGTTGTGCAAATACCGGATTGGACAAAACCGTTCGAACTGATGTGTGATGCATCGGATTTCGCAGTTGGGGCAGTTTTAGGACAACGTGTGGACAATCCCGCTGTGATTTTCTATGCGTCCAAAACTTTGAATGAAGCATAATTGAATTACACGACAACCAAAAAATAACTTCTTGCCGTTGTTTTTGCTTTTGAAAAATTCCGGCAATATCTTATAGGATCTAAAGTCGTGGTATGGACGGACCACGCCGCCATTAAGTACTTGATGGAGAAAGAGGATGCCAAACCTAGACTGATTAGGTGGATCCTACTGTTACAAGAATTTGACATTGAAATCAAAGATAAGGTGGGAATAGAAAATGTGGTTGCGGACCATTTATCTCGATTGGAAAGGGTAGATGAGAAGGATGTGCATATACCCATTACCGAGACGTTTCTTGATGAACAACTTTTATCTGTGAAATCAAAAGATCCTTGGTTTTCTTACATTGTTAATTATCTCACCTGCAAAATTATCCCGGATGATTGGACATACCAAGAGAAAAAGAAATTTTTTTATTCTTTGCGTTATTATTTCTGGGATGACCCTATTCTGTTAAGGCAGTGCAGGGATGGTGTATTGCGTAGGTGTGTACTGGAGGTGGAATATGAAAGTGTCCTTTGTCATTGCCACACTCTACTGATGGGTGGCCACCATGCTAGTTCTCAAAATGCAGCCAAGGTACTTGAGAGTGGCCTTTACTGGCCTACTTTGTTCAGGGACGCATATGACTATGTGCGGCATTGTGATTCCTGCCAACGGGCAGGTAACATTTCAAAGAGACAGAAGATGCCCCCCAATGTATTTCAAGAGGTCGAGGTGTTTGATCTGTGGGGTATTGATTTTATGGGACTGTTTGTGTCCTCCAATTCTAACTTGTACATTCTATTAGTTGTTGACTATGTATCGAAGTGGGTAGAGGCAATACCCACTAGGACTAATGATGCGGCCGTAGTGTGCAGGTTTGTCAAAGAATACATTTTCTACAGGTTTGGTGTACCAAGAATGATAATTAGTGATGGGGTACGCATTTCCAAAATCAGAAGTTCGCAGCATTGCTAAGAAAGTATGGGGTAAAGCACAACATTGGTACCCCGTACCACCCGCAGACACAGGGGAAAGTGGAAGTTTATCCAATAGAGAAATTAAGAAGATCTTGGAGCGCACTGTGGCTTCCATGAGAAGGAACTGGAGTACCCTACTACCGAACGCTTTGTGGGCGTACAGGACATCATATAAGACACCTATAGGCACTACACTTTTTAGATTGGCTTACGTTCGGGCCTGCCATTTTCCGGTGGAATTGGAGCATAAGGCGCATTGGACACTCAGGAAGATGAATTTGAGCTATGACGAGGCAGGAAAGAAATGGTTGCTTGAGCTAAATGAACTTGATGAGCTGAGGATGAATGCATATGAAAGCTCGCGGATCTACAAGAAGCGAACAATGCTGATTCACGATCGACATATTCAGCTGTGTGTCTTCAAGAAGGGAGATCGTGTGCTCTTGTTCAATTCAAGGTTGAAGATGCATCCTGGGAAATTGAAATCCCAATGGAGTGGACCATTCACTATAGAGGTGGTAAGGCCACATGGCGCAATCATGGTGCGTGATGGCGACTCAACATTCTTGGTTAATGGACAACGCTTGAAGTTGTATTTCGGTGAGGATTACACAAGGAAAGTGAATGAGGTCAAACTCATTGCGCTTCCAGATGAATGAGGAGCTTGATTTCGTCTAGCCTAAGACGTTAAATAAGGGCGCTTGTTGGGAGGCAACCCAACCATCGGTAGCTTCGTTTAGTTTCTTTCACATTTGTACTTTGGTTTGATTTGGTTTTGTTTTTAGTGTAAAAATGATACCTTGATCCACATTGAACTGAGGCAGGGTTGATACCATCGACCCTTGTGTCGATGGTATCAAGATGGGCACAGTTAGGCGACTGTAAAAATCTCTCTGAGTCGATACTATCGATGGCCTCGTCAATGGTGTCGACCCACCATCAGGTTGCTCGCTAGAACGAGGTCGATAGTATCGACATGGATGTCGATACCCGTGAGATCTCTGGATATTTTCAGATGAAATGTGTCTCAGTGAAGTCGATACCATCGACGGTCCTGTCAATGGTATCGACCCGGTTACAGAGAGGAAGCGGCGGTCGGGCCTCGTGAGGTTGTTTTCCCTAAGCAGAAGTCGATACTATCGACCTGCATCGATAGTATCGACGCGAAACGTCACTGATTCGTGAGACGAAATCAACGGCGATCGCTGCATCAAGAGATCCGATCTGTGGGATTGGTCGATACCATCGACACCTTTCGATGGATTAGACGCGTAGTGTAATTGGGGTGCGTTCTTCTTAACGTGTGTGTTGGCTGTAAAGAGAAGTATGCGGAAGGCTCCAATCCACTATGGAGGACTCATCACACCATTGGCCTCCTATCTTGAGTTAAATTTCTCCCAGCTTACTCCCCTCTCCAACAGGAGCAAGGTCAACTTGCAACATATGCACCGCTCCAACCTCATCCTGCTTCGTGATGGCTTGGCATATGCACACTGCTATGTCAATCAAGCATATCAAGAGTGTTCACTTCCAGACCCCGTCTTCCACATCGCGGGTGCTCAGCATTTCAGATGGCATATCATAGCCATTGAAGACTCGGATGAAGACGGCGGCAACGGTGACGAGCATGAAGAGGAAGAGGAGGCTTTCACTCCTCTTCGTGCACGAGTGGCACCCAAGAAGCGTCCCCGCATGCATCTGGGTGCATCTTCATCTTCACAGCCTCTGCCACCTCATCCCTCTCCTCAAGGAGAGGATGTCTATTCCATGCAGGGGATGTATACAATGTTGTAAGAGATCTAGCACACCCAGCTACATCATACAGCTTCATATGCCGATATTCAGGGTACGACGAACTGGCTGTTAGATAATCAGAGGGCCATTTCTGAAAATGAGTGCCTCCTCCTCGACAACCAACAGCACATACACGATATGTTGCATAGGATGGAGATGCAGCAGTAGCCCTTCTACAATCATTACTGGAGCCAAAATTATTTTGGGGAGTATCCACAACCTCCACCAATGCCCCAGTATGATCTGAGCTTTCAGGGGAAGTATCCATCTTGGGACCCCACGGCCCCGCAGTACCCGCCTCCTCCTGAAGAATGATTGGTATCTCTGTTCCACCTTTTTAAGGTTGTTTTTTACTATGAGGCCATAGTCGAATTCAAGCTTAGGGGGGAGTTGGAACAGCTCTATCCTTTAGTTTTCTCAGTTTTTAAGTTTTTATTGTTTTGTCTTTTGTCATTTATTTCTTGTAGTTCTTAGTTGTTTGTAGGATCCACACTCTATCTAGTGTAATTGTGGATGTTTTAAGTCATGTGTCATCTCGTTGCTTGTATATGGGAATTAGGGGCAAATTTAAAAAAATTTAGTGTTTTGCAAGCTTGTGTTGTTAAACTTTGAGCACATAACTTAAGGAGATAATTGGGTTTGTCAACTCTAAAATAGAAAATCACAACTATACATTCCCATGATTCATGAAAAGTGGACGGAATTGGTTGTTTGAGCCTAAATTGACCAAATGATAATGAGACTTTAATTTGAAATAAGAGAGAAAAACATCTTAATTACTACACAGGTCAGTAAGGAGGGACACATAATAATTTTCAAAGGTTTAGTCAATTAGTATTGTGATCTATCAACCCCATTGCTTTCATAATCCACCTTAAGAACTGGAAGTGCATTACGGTTTTAATCTCTTTGTTTGCATTTCATGTAGATAGGTCTTGCATTACAGCTATTTTCTCATATTTTTGAATGAAGAAAAAAAAGATAGAATAGTTATACATGCACATTATCCTCAGGTGTGTATCATTTAGTTGCATAATTATCATTTTGTAGCTGCATTCACATTTTTGTACATATAGAACAACATGCAACTTGTGTCTTCTGAAACATAAAAGGTGATGAACTTGTTCCATACCTTCTGAATGCTTCAAATGTATAAGTTATGCAGCATTAAGTGAGCCCGACAAACATTTCATTGTCAGCTATGAAAATAAGGATTTGAAAAAGAAAAAAAAACAAAAGAAAAAGAAAAAAAAGAGAAGAGAATTGAGAAGCAAGTAGTAATGAGAGGGAGAAAGGAACATAGTCTCACCTGCATTTTAAAGAAGAATAAGTACATGATGTAGTTTTATGAGATATTCCATCTCACCTTGAGACGGAATGATAGTGCATGCATCATTCCACCCAAATGTAGGCATTAGGGCATTTACACTTGCATATGCATCATTTAGGTCATTTTTGCTTTGTGCATGTTAAAATCGTATAATGCTTCCATTTCTTCCATGATCCACCCATTCCATCCACCCGTTGCTCAAATTGGTAGGTCATCGTGATTTTTCTCCTTACTCATTAATACCAGGAGAACTGCTTCCATGTAGATGGTAGTTAGGGCGAGCAACGTAGAATAGAAGATCACAAGATGCACCGAGTCTGGACTGGAGAATTTTATTATGTTAATTGCCTTATGTGATAGTGTTCATTATTTTTGAGGTAGATATCTTTTATGGATGATTACTGTCGCCTTTAGGGTAATTATCATTCTGTGGTTAGTGAGGGTCGGTATGTGAATGTCCGGTGGGGATCATGTGGGGATGTTTGTTATGACGATTTGTTCTTTAGTTGAACCTCACAATTCTATTCTAAAGTTTAGTTGCTTGAGGGTGAGCAATGTTCAAGCTTAGGGGAGTTTGATGCGATGATTTTGAGTCGCATTTATAGACTTGTTTCACTCGCGTTTTATGCGTTTATTGGTCATTTTGGTGGTTAATATTGCATAATTCACTTACTTTAGTCTATGACCCTTCTCAGCATCAATTCTCCCTTATTTTATTGTTTTGAGCATAAATGATTACAATAATATGTTTTATTTCGGCTTATGTGGTTTTGTGTTGCAATTTCAGGAAAAACGCATATCTGCAGTTGTTGATACTATCGATAGCTGTCAATACTATTGACACAGTCACAGGTTGCCAGCCGCAAGGAGCAGCACAGAGTTGATACCATCGATAGGGAAGTCGATGGTAGCGACATTCCATCAGGTTGCTGGCGAGTAGATAGTCGATACTATCGACACCTGAAGATTCAGCGACGGAAAAGGGATAAAATCGATGCCTAAGAGTGTCGATATCATCGACCCTCATTGATGGTATCGAGTCAGCATCAGGCGCAACAAAGAAAAGAAAAGAAGACTTTCCGATACCGCACAGAGTCGATACCATCAACCCGCGTCGATGGTATCGACACCTTCAGATGCAAGTTTGTTTCATATCAATCTAAATCAAACAGCTCTGATATTTTTGCAACCTAACTTGGTGATTATACCTAATGACGGCGGCGAAGAGCGATTCATCATGTCATTAGCCGTTGCACATGTCCCGAGAAGGTGTGGAGAGAAGAATGGAGCCTAGAAGCACGCCCCAGCCGTTCCGGAAGCCGAAGAAGATGTTTTCCACCGCCGAAAGGCTGTAGATCGTGCATTCTACGTCGAGGAACACTTGGATCTTCTCCGTTCAGGGGTTTCATTACTTATTCACGTTTTTCTACATGTTTCCCCTTTTCTCTACCATGTTTTGCTCTGAGATGAACATGTGGGGCTAATCCCCTTTATCTTTAGGACCGGGAGTAGCCCAGGAAAGCATTGTATGACATTTTTATCATAGTAATTCATCATTTATCTCTTAAATATGTGGTATGATTTCATTTTCTCAATTATATTGTTATGTTTGATCACCATAATGATAATCTAATGCCTTTAATTACTTTGAAAGAAGAATATACAGTTGAAAAGAGATGAAATTTACATTAATTAACAAATATCTTGAACAAGGTGATGTACGGTTAATGGTGGACACCCAGAGGTCGATGCTAATGCACCTAGTTTAGGGTATAGGTTACTACGACGGTGGAACCGACCTAGACATAGGTAGTGAATTGTACCATGACAGTGGGCAATTCTGACTACAAGACACTACCCGGATCGAGAGATGAACCTGAACTATTATATGGAAATTCATACAATGAAAACTCGCGGTGAAACCGCAATTCTAAAGATCTACACTTGAATTGATTAAACTAAACCCTTAATCGATTTCTTTATGTTATTTTATTTTCTTTTATTTTTACAACAACTCTCAAACTCTTTTAATCGGTTTAGCTGATTGCAAACAGTTAGTAGTAGTCTACCGATAGTTCAGTGTCCCTGAGTTCGACTCGGGCCTCACAAAGGCCTATACTACATTGACGTGTGCACTTGCGTTATACGCACGGTAAAATCGTGTCAAGTTTTTGGCGCCGTTGTCGGGGACACGACAATTGTCGGCACTACGAGTGCTGCAAGCGGCCATTCTAGGCCTTTTTTTACTATTATTCTGAAATCATTTTTTTTAATTCATAGTTTATCTTTCACATTTTGTAATCGTCCAGCACGGTACTAAACTAAAATTACCATTTTGCATGTACTGGTGCATGGTGAGGACGCGTAGCACTGACTACACGTAGCAATCATCAGAGGTTCCACTGTCGGGACCTGACGACGATGAGAACAACATTCAACTCCAACTGGAAGATATAGATTCCGACTCAGAACAAGAAGTCATGGAAGAAGAGCAGACGATATGGGAGAAGATAAAGGCTTCTTCCTCGTCCGCTTCAAAGGGGCCCATTAAGAAGCAGGCGATCAACATTCTAACTTATAAGATTGATCTTGCATTAATCAACTTGGTCAAATCGAATGCATTTCATGGGCTCAAAAATGAAGACCTGATGACTCACATTAGCCAGTTCGTGGAGAACTACGACATGATCAAGATAGACATGTTCCTGTAGGAGACACTGTACCTGAAGCTGTTTCCGAGCTCTCTGGCGAGAAATGCACGAGAATGGTTGCATAATCTTGACGATGAGTATGTGGAATCATGGAACCACATGGTGGAAGTGTTCTTTGAAAGGTTCTTTCCACCTAAGAAGATAAATGATATGATCAGGAAAATCCATAATTTCAGCCAGAAGGCAGGAGAGACTTACTCTGAGACCTGGGAAAGGTTTCAGATCATGCTTAGGAGGTGCCCGCATCATGGGCTTGACAAGGAGACGCAGGTCAAAATCTTCTATTTTGCTCTCTCCGAGCATGATAGAAGTAACCTAGATTCCGCAGGTTCAGGGTTCTTCTTAAACAACACAGACAGGAGATGTTGGGAAATTCTGAAAAACATGGCCAAGAAGCAATCATGGGGCGAAAGAGATGTCATAGAGCATGTTCGATCTGCGGGAGAGTTAAAGGCCATCAAAGAGATAAATGATAAGATGGACCTTCTCGCCAAGAAACTACTTGCAAAATAAGATACTGAATCTGAGGATGAAGCTCAAGTCAAATTCATGCGCCAGCAGCAGGGGTACAGAAACAACGATTACTCATGGAGGAAGGACAATAAATTCTCCTGGAAGGATCTAAATAATTTCTTGTAGGACCCCGATGCAAAACCCCAACCGGTGGAGGAGGATAAGAGCACTGAGTTGCTCAACCAAGTGATCAAGCAAAATTAAGAACTAATGAACACTTTTGGCCAGCAGATCAAGCAACAAGGGGAATTCATGAATCAATTTGGGCAGACTCTACAAAGCCATGGGGCTGAGATGAGGATGATAGAGATGTCTATGGCACAAATGGCAGCTGAGATAGCAAACTTGAAGAAGCCAGCACAGCAAGGCTTTCCAGGGAACACAAACATTCTAGGAGGAAACCAGTAGGCAAAGGCAATCTTACTACGGAGTGGCAAGAAGATTTTAAACCCCAGGGCCTATGAACCAAGCAAACCCCAGTCAGAAATCATAGGTGAGGCCACAGAGGAGGTTCTGATTCCAACCACAGAGTCGGTTGAGGATATAGCAGAGGATGTCACAGCAGAACCAGTTATTACTGAGGAGGAGACACAGAAGAGGACGCCATATGTGCCGCCGCATCAAAGGGTGCATGCTGTCCCAGTCCCATATCCAAATAGCGTGAAAGCAAAGAAAGTGGACGCCCAGTTCAAGAAGTTTCTGGACAGCTTTAGAAAACTTTCTGTCAACATTCCACTATTAGAGGCAATAGAGAAAATTCCCTCCTACGGGAAATTTCTGAAAGACCTCATTACAAAGAAGAGGAAGATCCCTGACACGGAGGTTGTGGTTCTCAAGGAGCAGGTGAGTGCTTTCATCATGGGCACATTGCCACCTAAAAGGCAGGATCCGGGCTGCTTCAATATTTCATGCTATATTGGGAAAGTGAAATTTGGCGAAGCACTATGTGATTCAGGGGCAAGCATAAACCTGATGCCTCTCTCTACGTTCAAGAAATTGGGATTGAAAGAAACAAGGCCAACCAATATGACAATACAGTTGGCAGATAATTCGGTGGTGAAGCTGTATGGTATTTGCGAAGATGTGTTGGTGAAAGTTGATCGGTTTGTATTTCCAGCAGACTTTGTTGTAATGGAAATGCAAGATGAACAGGGTAATGAGTTACTCCTTGGACGACCCTTCCAAGCCACTACTGACATGATACTTGAGATGGGAAGAGGTCAGTTGACCTTGGGTATCGCTGACGATCAGCTCGAGATGGTCATGCCTTCCAACACCACGCAATCAAAAGCTAAGGATCAATGTCGCATGATGAAGCACCTTGATCAGAATATCTCTTTATGTCTAGGGAAGCCGTTTTTAGATATGGCTCATGTAATGACTAAAGTGGAGAAGGGGACACTGGCTGTAGACATCATGGAGCATACTAAAGTTGTGTCTCTTAGCAAGGCTGTGGGTTTTCCCAATGATGAAGAGGAGGACATCCCTCCCTCTACTGAAGAGGAGGCCATAGCAAGTTCTGTTTTCAATGCATATCCAGAACTGCCACTTGAATCCTGCCTGGTTAATATAACACATGATTGGATGAGAAGTAAGTCACTACAAGAGTGTGTCAAGATGCTTCAGGTTCTTCCATGCTTTTATGCTAGGTACTATGAAGACCTTGGAGAACTTCCACCACTTCTTCAGTCATCCTTGATTAGCCCGCCAGATTTAGAATTGAAGCCATTGCCACCGCACTTGAAATATGCATTTCTAGCTGAGGGTGAGAAGCTTCCAGTGATCATTTCAGAATATCTGAGTGCCGAGGAGGAAGATCAATTGTTGATCGTGTAGAAGAACCATCGAGGTGAATTCGGGTGGTCGGTAGCAGACATCAAGAGGATCTCCCCTACATTGTGCCAGCACAAGATCCGGCTTGAGGAGGGAGCCAAACTGGTAATTCAGCCACATCGTCGACTAAATCCGAGCATGATGGAGGTCGTCAAGAAGGAGGTGATCAAGCTCCTTTCTGTAGGTATCATCTATGCTATATCTGACTCGACGTGGGTGAGTCCTACACAGGTAGTCCCTAAAAAGGGGGGAATTACTGTTACACATAATTTGTTAAATGAACATGTCACGACCCGTCTAGTAACCGGGTGGCGTGTATGAATCGATTACCGTAGATTGAATGCTGCTACACTTAAGGATCATTTTCCTCTCCCATTCATTGATCAAATTTTAGAGCGATTAGCAGGTCGATCTCATTTTTGTTTTCTCGATGGTTATTCGGGGTACAATCAGATTTCTATTGATCCGAAGGACCAAGAGAAGTCCACCTTCACTTGTCCTTGCGGAACATTTGCATACCTTCGTATGCCATTTGGTCTGTGTAATGCACCGGCAACCTTTCAGCATTGCATGCTTGCCATTTTCTCCGATATGGTTGAACGCTGTTTGGAGGTTTTTATGGATGATTTCTCCATCTATGGTGCGTCCTTTGACGAATGTTTATACAATTTGGACAAGGTTTTGCAACGATGTGAGGACACGCATTTGGTCCTCAATTGGGAGAAATGCAACATGATTGTCAGCGAAGGGATCGTGCTTGGACACCAAGAAAGGGTTGGAGGTAGACCCAGTGAAGATCAAAGTTATTTCCAAATTTCCCCCACCGAATTCGGTTAAAGGGGTACGAAGTTTTCTAGGTCACGCCGGTTTTTATCGCCTCTTTATAAAATATTTCTCAAAAATTGCCAAACCATTATCTGAGTTGTTGGAGAAGGATGATGTGTTTGATTTTAATGAAAAATGTTTACATGCTTTGAATGTGCTTAAAGAGAAATTGATTTCTGCTCCGGTTGTGCAAATACCGGATTGGACAAAACCGTTCGAACTGATGTGTGATGCATCAGATTTCACAGTTGGGGTAGTTTTAGGACAACGTGTGGACAATAAACCCGCTGTGATTTTCTATGCATCCAAAACTTTGAATGAAGCACAATTGAATTACACGACAACCGAAAAAGAACTTCTTGTCGTTGTTTTTGCTTTTGAAAAATTCCAACAATATCTTGTAGGATCTAAAGTCGTGGTATGGACGGACCACGCCGCCATTAAGTACTTGATGGAGAAAAAGGATGCCAAAGCTAGACTGATTAGGTGGATCCTACTGTTACAAGAATTTGACACTGAAATCAAAGATAAGGCGGGAATAGAAAATGTGGTTATGGACCATTTGTCTTAGTTGGAAAGGGTAGATGAGAAGGATGTGCATATACCCATTACCAAGATGTTTCCTGATGAACAACTTTTATCTGTGAAATCAAAAGATCCTTGGTTTTCTTACATTGTTAATTATCTCTCCTGCAAAATTATCCCGAATGATTAGACATACCAAGAGGAAAAGAATTTTTTTAATTCTTTGCGTTATTATTTCTGGGATGACCCTATTCTGTTGAGGCAGTGTAGGGATGGTGTATTGCGCAGGTGTGTACCGGAGGTGGAATATGAAAGTGTCCTTCATCATTACCACACTCTATCGACGGGTGGCCACCATGCTAGTTCTCGAACTGCGGCCAAGGTACTTGAGAGTGGCCTTTACTGGCCTACTTTGTTCAGGGACGCATATGACTATGTGCGGCATTGTGATTCCTGCCAACGGACAGGTAACATTTCAAAGAGACAGGAGATGCCCCTCAATGTATTTCAAGAGGTTGAGGTGTTCGATCTGTAGGGTATTGATTTTATGGGACTGTTTGTGTCCTCCAATTCTAACTTGGACATTCTATTAGCGGTTGACTATGTATCGAAGTGGGTAGAGGCAATA
This sequence comes from Alisma plantago-aquatica, assembly GCA_963693085.1. Taxonomy (NCBI): domain Eukaryota; kingdom Viridiplantae; phylum Streptophyta; class Magnoliopsida; order Alismatales; family Alismataceae; genus Alisma; species Alisma plantago-aquatica. The sequence goes on from OY856415.1 coordinate 658,859,019, forward strand.
CCCACTAGGAATAATGATGCGGCCGTAGTGTGCAGGTTTGTCAAAGAATACATTTTCTGCAAGTTTGGTGTACCAAGAATGATAATTAGTGATGGGGTACACATTTCCAAAATCAGAAGTTCGCAGCATTGCTAAGAAAGTACGGGGTAAAGCACAACATTGGTACCCCGTACCACCCGCAGACACAGGGGCAAGTGGAAGTCTCCAATAGGGAAATTAAGAAGATCTTGGAGCGCACTGTGGCTTCCACGAGAAAGAACTGGAGTACCCTACTACCGGACGCTTTGTGGGTGTACAGGACAGCATATAAGACACCTATAGGCGCTACGCCTTTTAGGTTGGCTTACGGTTGGGCCTGCCATTTGCTGGGGGAATTGGAGCATAAGGCGCATTGGGCGCTGAGGAAGCTGAATTTGAGCTATGATGAGGCAGGAAAGAAACGGTTGCTTGAGCTAAATGAACTTGACGAGCTGAGGATGAATGCATATGAAAGCTCACAGATCTACAAGGAGCGAACAAAGCTGATTCACGATCGACATATTCAGATGTGTGTCTTCAAGAAGGGAGATCGCGTGCTCTTGTTCAATTCAAAGTTGAAGATTCATCACGGGAAATTGAAATCATGATGGAGTGGACCATTCACTGTAGAGGAGGTCCGGCCACATGGCGCAATCATGGAGCGTGATGGCGACTCAACATTCTTAGTTAATGGAAAGCGCTTGAAGTTGTATTTCGGTGAGGATTACACAAGGAAAGTGAATGAGGTCAAACTCATTGCACTTCCAGATGAATGAGGAGCTTGATTTCGTCTAGCCTAAGACGTTAAATAAGGGCGCTTGTTGGGAGGCAACCCAACCATCGGTAGCTTTGTTTAGTTTCTTTCACATTTGTACTTTGGTTTGATTTGGTTTTGTTTTTAGTGTAAAAATGATACCTTGATCATTTGTTCAATGTGCAGGACTGAGGCGGGGTCGATACCATCGACCCTTGTGTCGATGGTATCGAGATGGGCACAGTTAGGCGACTACAAAAATCTCTCTGAGTCGATACCATCGACGGCCTCATCGATGGTATCGACCCACCATCAGGTTGCTCGCCAGAATGAGGTCGATAGTATCGACATGGATGTCGATACCCGCGAGATCTTTGGAGATTGTTAGATGAAATGTGTCTCAGTGAAGTCGATACCATCGACGGTCCTGTCGATGGTATCGACCCAGTTACAGAGAGGAAGCGGTGGTCGGGCCTCATGCGGGTGTTTGCCCTAAGCAGAAGTTGATACTATCGACTTGCGTCGATAGTATAGACGCGACACGTCACCGATCCGTGAGAGGAAATCAATGGCGATCGATGCATCAAGAGAGTTGATCTGTGGGATTGGTCGATACCATCGAAACCCATCGATGGTATCGACGCATAGTGTAATGTGGGTGTGTTCTTCTTAACGCGCGTGTTGGTTGTAAAGAGGAGTACGCGGAAGGCTCCAATCCACTTTCGAGGACTCATCACACCGCTGGCCTCCTATCTTGGGTTAAATTTCTCTGAGCTTACTCCCCTCTCCAACACGAGCAAGGTCAACTTGCAGCATCTGCACCGCTCCAACCTCATCCTACTGCATGATGGCTTGGCATATGCACACTGCCATGTCAATCAAGCATATCAAGAGTGTTCACTTCCAGACCCCATCTTCCACATCGTGAGTGCTCAGCATTTCAGATGGCTTGTCATAGCCATTGAAGACTCGGATGAAGACGGCAGAAACGGCGACGAGCATGAAGAGGAATAGGAGGCTTTCACTCCTCTTCACGTACAAGTGGCACCCAGGAAGCGTCCCCGCATGCATCCGGGTGCATCTTCATCTTCACAGCATCCGCCACCTCAGCCCTCTCCTCAAGGAGAGGATGTCTATTCCATGCAGGGGATGTATACAATGCTGCAAGAGATCCAGCACACCCAGCTGCAGCATACAGCTTCATATGCCGGTATTCAGGGTATGACGAACCGGCTGTTAGATAATCAGAGGGCCATTTTTGAAAATGAGTGCCTCCTCCTCGACAACCAACAGCACATCCACGATAGGTTGCATAGGATGGAGATGCAGCAGCAGCCCTTCTACGATCATTACTGGAGCCAGAATTATTTTGGGGGGTATCCACAACCTCCACCAATGCCCCAGTATGATCCGAGCTTTCAGGGGCAGTATCCATCTTGGGACCCCACGGCCCCGCAGTACCCGCCTCCTCCTAAAAACTGATTGATATCTCTATTCCGCCTTTTTAAGGTTGTTTTTTACTATGAGGCCATAGTCGAATTCAAGCTTAGGGGGGAGTTGGAACAGCTCTATCCTTTAGTTTTCTCAGTTTTTAAGTTTTTATTGTTTTGTCTTTTGTCATTTATTTCTTGTAGTTCTTAGTTGTTTGTAGGATCCACACTCTATCTAGTGTAATTGTGGATGTTTTAAGTCATGTGTCATCTCGTTGCTTGTATATGGGAATTAGGGGAAAATTTAAAAAAATTAAGTGTTTTGCAAGCTTGTCTTGTTAAACTTTGAGCACATAACTTAAGGAGATAATTGGGTTTGTCAACTCTAAAACAGAAAATCACAACTATACATTCCCATGATTCATGAAAAGTGGACGGAATTGGTTGTTTGAGCCTAAACTGACCAAATGAAAATGAGACTTTAATTTGAAATAAGAGAGAAAAACCTCTTAATTACTACACAGGTCAGTAAGGAGGGACACATAATAATTTTCAAAGGTTCAGTCAATTAGTCTTGTGATGTATCCACCCCATTGCTTTCATAATCCACCTTAAGCACTGGAAGTGCATTACAGTTTTAATCTATTTGGTTGCATTTCATGTAGATAGGTCTTGCATTACAACTATTTTCTCATATTTTTGAATGAAGAAAAAAAAAGAAAAAAGATAGAATAGTTATACATGCACATTATCCTCAGGTGCGTGTCATTTAGTAGCATAATTATCATTTTGTAGATGCATTCACATTTTTGTGCATATAGAACATCATGCATCTTATGTCTTCTGAAACATAAAAGGTGATGAACTTGTTCCATACCTTCTGAATGCTTCAAATGTATAAGTTATGCATCATTAAGTGAGCTCAACAAACATTTCATTGTCAGCTATGAAAATAAGGATTTGAAAAAGAAAAAAAAACAAAAGAAAAAGAAAAAAAAGAAAAGAGAATTGAGAAGCAAGTAGTAATGAGAGGGAGAAAGGAACATAGTCTCACCAGCATTTTAAAGAAGAATAAGTACATGATGTAGTTTTCTGAGATATTCCATCTCACCTTGAGACGGAATGATAGTGCATGCATCATTCCACCCAAATGTAGGCATTAGGGCATTTACACTTGCATATGCATCATTTAGGTCATTTTTTCTTTGTGCATGTTAAAATCGTATAATGCTTCCATTTCTTCCATGAGCCACCCATTCCATCCACCCGTTGCTCGAATTGGTAGGCCACTGTGATTTTTCTCCTCACTCATTAATACTAGGAGAACTGCTTCCATGTAGATGGTAGTTAGGGCGAGCAATGTAGAATAGAAGATCACAAGATGCACCGAGTCTGGATCGGAGAATTTTATTATGTTAACTGCCTTATGTGATAGTGTTCATTATTTTTGAGGTAGATATCTTTTATGGATGATTACTGTCACCTTTAGGGTAATTATCATTATGTGGTTAGTGAGGTTCGGTATGTGAATGTCCGGCGGGGATCATGTGGGGATGTTTGTTGTGATGATTTGTTCTTTAGTTGACCCTCGCAATTCTATTCTAAAGTTTAGTTGCTCGAGGGTGAGCAATGTTCAAGCTTAGGGGAGTTTGATGCGATGATTTTGAGTCACATTTATAGACTTGTTTCACTCATGTTTTATGCATTTATTGGTCATTTTGGTGGTTAATATTGCATAATTCACTTACTTTAGTCTATGACCCTTCTCAACATCAATTCTCCCTTATTTTATTGTTTTGAGAATAAATGATTACAATAATATGTTTTATTTCGGCTTATGTGGTTTTGTGTTGCAATTTCAGGAAAAACGCATATCTGCAGTTGTCGATACTATCGACACAGTCGCAGGTTGCCAGCCGCAAGGAGCAGCACAGAGTGGATACCATCGACAGGGAAGTCGATGGTAGCGACATTCCATCAGGTTGCTGGAGAGTAGATAGTCGATACTATCGACCCTAAAGTCGATAGTATCGACACCAAAAGATTCAGCGACGGAAAAGGGATAAAACGGATGCCTAAGAGTGTCGATACCATCGACCCTCGTCGATGGTATTGAGTCAGCATCAGACACAACGAAGAAAAGAAAAGAAGACTTGTCGATACCACGCAGAGTCGATACCATCGACCCGCGTCGATGCTATCGACACCGTCAGATGCAAGTTTGTTTCAGATCGATCTAAATCAAACGGTTGTGATATTTTTGCAACCTAACTTGGTGATTATACCTAATGAAGGCAGTGAAGAGCGATTCATCACGTCATTAGCAATTGCACACGTCCCGAGAATGTGTGGAGAGAAGAACGAAACCTAGAAGCACGCCCCAGCCATTACGGAAGCCGGAGAAGACATTTTCCACCGCCGAAAGGCTGTAGATCGTGCATTCTACACCGAGTAACGCTTGGATCTTCTCCGTTCAGGGGTTTCATTACTTATTCACATTTTTCTCCCTGTTTCCCCTTTTCTCTACCATGTTTTGCTCTGAGATGAACATGTGGGGCTAATCCCCTTTATCTTTAGGACCGGGAGTAGCCCGGGGAAGTATTGTATGACATTTTTATCATAGTAATTCATCATTTATCTCTTAAATCCATGGTATGATTTCGTTTTCTCAATTATATTATTATGCTTGATCAACATAATGATAATCTAATGCCTTTAATTACTTTGATAGAAGAATTAACGGTTGAAAAGAGATAAAATTCACATTAATTAAAAAATCCCTTGAACAAGGTGATGTATGGTTAATGGTGGACACCCAGAGGTCGATGCTAATGCACCTAGTTTAGGGTATAGGTTACTATGACGGTGGAACCGACCTAGACATAGGTAGTGAATTGTACCACGACAGTGGGCAATTCTGACTACAAGCCACTACCCAGATCGAGAGATGAACTTGAACTATTATATGGAAATTCATACAATGAAAACCCGCGGTGAAACCACAATTCTAAAGATCTCCACTTGAATTGATTAAACTAACCCCTTAATCGATTGCTTTATGTGATTTTATTTTCTTTTATTTTTACAACAACTCTCAAACTCTTTTAATCGGTTTAGTTGATTGCAAACAGTTAGTAGTAGTCTACCGATAGTTCAGTGTCCCTGAGTTCGACTCGGGCCTCACAAAGGCCTATACTACATTGACGTGTGCACTTGCGTTATACGCACGGTAAAATTGTGTCAACTACCATATTTAACTCTTTGTGCAGTTGTAGTCCCCCTACCCCCCACTCCAAATTGAAAACAACCATCGTATCATGTTTCTGTTATTATCTAATATTCAAACAATTCCTGTAGCCCTAATATTATCCATGCATAGCTACACGTTGAATCATATCCCAACTCCTTCCTAATACTACTAACACAATAAAAAAATGCTCTATTAATAACATTATCTCCTCAAATTGAACACTGAGCAGCGCTAGTCTACCTTTAACGTCAAGTCTTGCGACAACTTAAATATGTCGTCATAATTGATATGTGAATGACGACAATATAATTTTTTCTCCACAAATGGTTAGTTAATAATGGAGAAATTTTATATTAGTCGCAAATATTGTGCATTTTCTGTCGTTATAAATATACACTTGACTCTCACGATCACAGAACCCCCCGTGCCTTGATTTTGCACTCTTCCCTCTCTTTTTTCATTATCTGCGGAACCAACAAAAAGCAAAAAATCCTTAAACTTTCAAACCAGCCTACTTTCTGTCATATCTCGTCCTCCCATTTCAGTTTGCTATAATCTTCTTCCCCAAAATCGTACCCCTCCCCCAAATCCCAGATTCCCAGGCGTCAACACCAAGGGTAGAGGATGAATCTTGCTTACTGATCATGGTGCGCAAAGACTTTCACCGTGCTCGATACAACATTATACATGTCTACCGATAAGTAAAGTCGAGGACAAAGCAGTTGAGTGGCGGGTGACGCAGGCTTGCAAATTGTAGCTAAAGGGGTCATGACAGTCAAGCTGAGCAATTTGAAGTTGACGAGTTTGCGGATCCAGGCGGGAGCAGGGGGACGCCGCTCGGCATGGATCAGTCTCTAAGGATTCTTCGGGGTCACTAATCATTGGTAATATCCTTCCCTCATGTCTGTTATCCAAAAGCGTGTTGTATTTTCTAGGATGTGAACCACGGTATGTGTTAAAGATCGGGGCTCTCTGTTGCTCTTCTTCCAGTTTTGCGTTGTTGCCCCAACTTTTTTGTTAGAATTGTTCCATCTATCAAATTTTCTCTATTCGTTTCATACAATCAATGGTATTCAGGGAGCACAACCCTCTTTCACTGAGGTATTTGGACAAGTTAAAGACCTTACTAGTGTACAAATGCTCCCCAAGATAGTTGTTGTGTTGCTCCATCTTTCCAATGTTTCTCCCCCAATCCACCTGCTCTCATAGAATCAATCATGGCCATTGCTACTTTCAGCATGGAAAGCCCTACTGGAACATATTACTCGATTGGAAAAGGATTGGTAAATCCTAATTACTGATTCCCCTTTCTCCGCATATCTATTCACCATCTTTGTCAATGACTGGAGCACATGTCAATTTCGGCACAACATCTATGGGTGCATTATACTGAGTAGACATCTCTTTGCAAGGCCAGGGGTGGCGACCACATTTGTTAGAAGGCTCTATGTTGGGGAAAAAGGGTAGGAAACCCAAAGGTTCTCCTAGTTACAGGTTGGTGAGATCAGACTAAACTCAATATCATTTTCAATTTCCATAAAATATATAGCTAGCTAATGCATTCAGGTCCATATATTGTGGCATTTAATCTATCGTGATTGAGTAGTAGTGTTATAAACTCTCCTTATAGTTTCTGGTTGTCTATATATCTAGGTTGTCTTGATGTTAATACAGACGACACTACCTCCTCTTTAGCTAGCTACTGTGGTTTGATCTTTGTTCTTGTACTGATGATTTCATGGGTAGTACAAAATTGGACCCAAGTGAATTACCTAATACTCTAACTCAACGTATCTCAACATAAACGATTAGGACTCCTCTAAATTTATTCATTCGAAGACTTTTAGCCGTGTAAGTTGGGTATTGTGGGTATTAACTTGTTGGACAAAGAAGTCAAATTTATGGCTTTTATTCATCTTGCACATTTAACAACCAAGACACATGCTTTCTACCACAGGTAGTAAATGTCAATTGAGTAAATAACTTGATCTTTATCATACAACAACTGCTACTCTATAGAGGCCTTTATGTGCTAAAAAGGGACACCAAGTCAACGGGAGTATCTATAAGGGTCAACAATAATTGTTTTATTATTTTGGTTTGTTTATTTAGACACTATCACGTGGTGTACAACTCCATTGTAAATTATAATATGATCACGATAATTAATGATCTGCTCCATGCTTAATATCATATGTCCTTGAACAGATATGTGTTCTCTATCTTCAAATATATAACTATGATCGATGGGAAATCATTATCTTACAACTATGTAGTGTTGGATGCTTACCCGAGTGACATAAATCTCCCTTATGTTATTGTTGAACTTTGTTTTCTTTTTTGACTAGTACTGATATTGTTGCCTATGAGAGTTGACAATATGACATATTACCTAGCGTGGGATACTAAAATCAAGGACTATGCAACTTTCCTGCCCATGAAAGATACTAAACAATTATTTCTTATTCAGGCCATGTTCTAAAAAAATGTGTTAGAGACTGGAATTGCCTTCTTATCACATCTGATATGACATTTGTAGTATATCATTTGAGGTCAATGATAATTGAAGCTGCACTTGACTTGTCATACCTTTGCCAACCTAGCTACAGAAAAATTTGTACCCTCTCCTATCACTACTCAAGGAACACATCACAACGACATCAGAAGGTAGGGCACATTGATTGTCTTCTAGAACTTAGTTTTATGAGTACGGTTTTGCTTGTATTATGATGAGTCATGTCGTTCTTTTTTGTGATTTGAACCTTAGTTAATGAGATAATGTATGGGGATGAGAGATATCTTTTAATGTATGAAGGTGTTGGTCAAAGTTATTTAAATATGGGTTGCCATCGTAATTTTGCTACACTTAGATTTTTTTTTGGTTTTGCATGATACAAACTCTACTTGGAGCTGTTAGATGAGGATCAAATGAATATAGTGTCGCATTCTTGGTCTAGAAAACACCTTGTTGTAGTTTCCATATTTTCTGCATGATATCATCTTTTTTCCACAATGATTTCATGCAATTTTTCTTCCCATGGACTCCTCTAGAGATTGTACCCATAAATTTGATGCATATATCCTACATTCAATTGTAAAATAAATTCTTAAATTCCCTTCCTATATCCACATCATATTCTAGATACCATTCAAACAAGTCCCATAAATAAGCATGCCATCATGTGCATCCTTAACCCAAGTATACATCTTACCCCTATCGATTACATCATTGATGCGATGATTTTGAGTCGCATTTATAGACCTGTTTGATATGTGTTTTGTGCTTTTATTAGTCATTTTTATGGTTAATATTGCATAATTCATCCATTTTGGTCTTTGCCATCATTTTATGTCAAATTCCCTTAGTTTTATCATTTTGAACATTAATTATCACATTATTATTATTTGTGTGGATTTATTTGATCTTGTCTTTGAATTTCAGAACAAACGAGTATTTGCTTCCTTCGATACCATCGACGGAAGTCGATACCATCGACACGGTCACAGGTTGCCAGCCGAAAGAAGCAGGAAAAAGTCGATACTATCGACCTTGATGTCGATGGTATCGAGTCTCCTTCAGGTTGCTGGCGAAGAAGCAGTCGATAGTATTGACACCAAGTCGATACCATCGACGCACGGAGGCTACAGCGTCGCAAAATGACAGAACCGACGCCAAAAAGGAAGTCGATACCATCGACCCGAGTCGATGGTATCGAGATGATGTCAGGCGCGACAAAGGAAGGGTTTGCAGCCAGCCGCTACTGTAGCGGGTCGATACCATCGACTCGCGTCGATGGTATCGATGTCGTAGGATATGAGTTTGCTTTCTAATGATCTCAATCGGACAGCTGGAGTTAATTAGCGACCTAATTAGGGACTTATACCTAAGAACGGCCGCCCAGAGAAAAAGGAGAATCGGATTAGCCATTGCACAAGTGCCGAGGAGAGAGAAAAAGGAGAACGGAGGCCAGAAGTTCATACCAGTCGATCCAGACGCTGCCGAAGACGGATTTCACCACCGAGAGGCGGGAAAGCACGTGTTCTACGCAAAGGATCGATCGGTTCTTCTCCGTTCAGGGGTTTTCCCATTCAATTCACGTTTTTCATATGATTTCCCCTATTTTTACCATGTACTTGTGTGAGATGAACATGCGGGGCTAATCCCCTCCATCTTTAGGACCGGGAGTAGCCCGGGAATTCATTGTATGACAGTTTTATAATAGTAATTCATATTTTCTCTCTTAAATCCGTGGTATAGCTTCGTTTTCTCCATATATTGTTATGCTTGATCACCATAATAATAACCTAACGCCCTCAATCACTTCGACAGAAGGATTAACGGCTGAAAAGAGACGAAACCTACATTAATCGATAAATCCCTTAAACAAGGTGGTGTAAAATTAATGGTGGATACTGAGAGATCGTTCGTAATGCACTTAGTTTAGGGGATAGGTTACTACGACGGTGGAACCGACCTAAACCTAAGTAGTGAATTGTACCACGACAGTGGGCAATTCTATTTTCAGGCCACTACCCGGATAGAGAGAGAATATTGAGGCATTATATAAAATCTAATACAATGAAAAACCCACGGTGAAACCGCAATCCTAAAGATACCTTTTTGAATTGATTAAATTAACCTTTAATCGATTGTTTGCTTTGTTTTATTTTTATTTTCTTTTAATTTTGACAACAAACCCCAATTTGTTATTCGGCTTAGCTGATCGCAAATAGTTAGTAGGAGTCTTCGACAATTCTGAGTATCCCTATGTTCGACTCGGGCCTCACAAAGGCATGTACTACTCGACGTGTATACTTGCGTTTTTAGCGCGTAGTAAAATACATGTCAAGTTTTTGGCGCCGTTGCCGGGGATACGACGAATTGTTGGCACTTTGAGTGCTACGAGCGGCCACTCTAGGCCAATTTTTTTTATTTAGATTGAAACAACTTCAAATATTTTTAAATTGTTTGATAATTTTTATACTCGTCATATCACTGTATTGAACTCGAATTTTCTCATTTCAGGTACTGTGTATGGTGCAGACGCGTAGTACTGACTACGCGGAACGCGCACCCGAGGTTCCATTTTCGGGACCTGAGGACGAGGAGCATTCCGAGCAAGAGTACCAAGAAGAGGTAGATTCTGAATCTGAACCAGAAGAGATGGCCGAGCCACAGACCATATGGGAGAAGATCAAAGCTTCTTCCTCATCAGCTTCAAAGGGGCCTATAAAGAAGTAGGAGATCAACATACTGACATATAAGATCGATCCAGAATTGATTAATTTAGTGAAATCAAATGCGTTTCATGGGCTGAAGAATGAGGATCCTGTTGCACACATCAGCCAGTTCGTTGAAAACTGCGACATGGTAAAAATAGACAGGTTTCCACAAGATGCATTGTATCTCAAGCTTTTCCCAAGTTCCTTGCCGGGAGCAGCAAGAGAGTGGCTACATAATCTTGACGATGAGTTCGTGGAATCTTGGGACCATATGGTGGAGGTCTTCTTTGAGAGGTTCTTCCCTCCTGAGAAGACTAACGACATGATCCGGAAGATTCATAACTTTACCCAACAGGATGGTGAGACATATTCTGAGACCTGGGAGAGATTTCAGGTTATGCTGAGGAGGTGCCCGCATCATGGGCTGGATAAGGAGATACAGGTAAAGATCTTCTATTTTGCTCTCTCCGAGCATGATAGGAGTAATCTGGATTCAGCCGGGTCGGGATTGTTTCTAAACAACACAGACACTAGATACTGGTAAATACTCAAGAACATGGCTAGAAAGCAGTCTTGGGGAGAAAGAGAGAGAGGCCCAGTTGAGCAAGCACGAGTCGCCAGTGAATCAAAGGCAATGAGAGAGTTGAATGAGAAGATGGATCTTCTCGCAAAGAAACTACTGCAAAAGGAGGAAAATGAGTCTGAGGATGAGGCTCAAGTCAAATACATGAGACAACAGCAAGGATATAGGAACAATGACTATTCATGGAGAAAAGATAAAAAGTTCTCATGGAAGGATCCGAACAATTTTCTGCAGGATCCGGAAGCCAAGCCCGCGCCGGCTGCAGAAGACAAGAGCACGGAGTTGCTCAATCAGGTCATCAAGCAAAATCAAGAGTTAATGAATACATTCGGGCAGCAAATCAAGCAACAAGGAGAATATATGAATCAATTTGGGCAGACATTGCATAGCCATGGGGCTCAAATGAGGACCATCGAGACATCCATGGCGCAGATGGCAGCCGAAATAGCTAGTTTGAAGAAACCGGCACATCCGGGTTTTTCGGGGAATACCAATGTTCCCGGGGGAAACCAGCAAGCTAAGGCTATTCTGCTGAGAAGTGGTAAGAAAGTGTTGAATCCAAGAACTGATGAAACAAGCACACCGCGAGATGAAGTTGAAGGTGAAACCAATGTGGAGCAGCCCACACCAGTCTCAGGGCAAGTTGAAGACATAGCTGTGGAGAGTACTGAAGAACAGGATGTTGAGGAGGAACAGCAGAAAAAGACGCCTTATGTGCCACATCATCAAAGGGCACGAGCTGTTCCGGTCCCTTATCCAAATAGTGTGAAGGCAAGGAAGGTAGATGCACAGTTCAAGAAGTTCCTGGCCAGTTTTAGGAAGCTTTCAGTTAATATCCTGTTACTGGAAGCCATTGAGCAAATCCCTTCATACGGGAAGTTTCTAAAAGATGTCATTACCAAGAAGAGGAAAATACCAGATACTGAGGTCGTTGTGCTAAAGGATCAAGTGAGTGCCTTCATTATGGGCACTTTGCCGCCAAAGAGACAGGATCCAGGGTGTTTCAACATTTCTTGCTATATCGGGAAGTGTAAATTTGGAGAAGCATTGTGTGATTCAGGGGCAAGCATCAACTTGATGCCCCTTTCGACATTTAAAAAGTTGGGACTGAAGGAGTCCCGGCCGAGCAATATGACTATTCAATTGGACGACAACTCTGTGGTGAAGCCTTATGGAATCTGTGAAGATGTCTTAGTAAAGGTGGATCGATTTGTCTTTCCGGCCGATTTTGTGGTTATGGAGATGCAGGATGAGCATGGCAATGAGTTGTTACTTGGACGTCCTTTCCAAGCTACATCCGACATGATCTTAGAGATGGGGAGAGGTCGCTTGACCTTGGGCATAGCAAATGACCGCTTCGAGATGGTCATGCCTTCTAGCACTGCGTCATCTAAATCAAAAGAACAATGTAATATGGTGAAACATATGGATCGCAATATCTCACTCTGCCTTGGAAACCCATTTCTGGACATGGCTCATGTGATGAGCAAGGTGGATAATGGAACCTTAGCTGTGGATATCATGGAACAGACTAAAATTGTGTCTTTGTGTAAAGCTGTGGGATTTCCGAATGATGAGAATGAGGACATTCCGCCTTCTTGGGAGGATGATGCGATTGCTATTTCTGTTGTTGATGCATATCCGGAGTTACCACTGGAGGCTTGTTTGTTGAATATTACATATGATTGGATGCAGAGTAAATCACTCAAGGAGTGCGCTAAAATGCTTCAGATGCTTCCATGCTTCTATGCGCGACACTATGAAGATTTAGGTGCACTTCCCCCACCGCTGCAATCATCTCTTATCAGCCCGCCGGATTTGGAATTAAAGTCGCTACCCCCGCATCTCAAGTATGTCTTTCTAGCTGAGAAAGACAAGTTACCGGTGATCGTTTCTTCTTATTTGAGTGCGGAAGAGGAGGAGCAACTGTTGATAGTGATGAAAAACCACCGAGGAGCCTTTGGGTGGTCCATTGCAGACATTAAGGGGATTTCCCCTACTCTATGTCAGCATAAGATTCGGCTCGAGGAGGGAGCCAAACCAGTGATTCAGCCTCAAAGACGTCTAAATCTGAGCATGATGGAGGTTGTGAAGAAAGAGGTCATTAAACTTCTTGCTGCAGGTATTATCTATGCCATATTAGACTCGACATGGGTGAGTCCCACACAGGTAGTCCCTAAGAAGGGGGGAATTACTGTCACTCAAAATTTATTGAATCAACCTGTCACCACCCGATTGGTAACCGGGTGGCGAGTTTGTATTGACTACCGTCGTTTGAATGCTTCCACACTTAAGGATCACTTTCCTTTACCGTTTATTGATCAAATTTTTGAACGTCTTGTCGGGCGATCACACTTTTGTTTTCTAGATGGGTACTCGGGGTACAACCAGATCTCGATTGATCCTTTGGATCAAGAGAAATCTAGGTTCACTTGTCCCTATGGGACTTTTGCTTACCGTCGAATGTCGTTTGGTTTATGCAATGCACCGGCAACGTTTCAACGTTGTATGCTCACCATATTTTCTGACATGGTAGAGCGCTGTCTTGAGGTTTTTATGGATGACTTCTCGGTTTATGGTGCATCATTTGATGAATGTCTCTATAACCTAGACAAAGTGTTGCAGCGTTGTGAGGACACACACTTGGTCCTTAACTGGGAGAAATGTCATATGATGGTGATAGAGGGAATAGTGCTAGGACACAAGGTGTCTAGCAAAGGTCTTGAGGTGGACCCGGTGAAAATCGAGGTCATTTCCAAGTTGCCCCCACCAAATTCTGTAAAAGGGGTGAGAAGTTTTCTAGGACACGCCGGGTTCTATCGGCGATTCATAAAGGATTTTTCTAAAATTGCATAACCTTTATCCGAGCTTTTGGAGAAAGATGCGGTTTTTTATTTCAATGATAAGTGTTTACATGCATTCGATGTTTTGAAAGAAAAACTGATTTCTGCCCCAGTTGTTCAAACACCGGATTGGACAAAACCTTTCGAATTGATGTGTGACGCTTCAGATTTTACGGTAGGAGTCGTATTGGGGCAACGGGTAGATAATAAACCCGCTGTGATTTTCTATGCTTCAAAAACTCTGAATGATGCTCAATTGAATTATACAACTACTGAAAAAGAATTACTTGATGTTGTGTTTGCTTTCGGAAAATTCCGGCAGTATTTAGTTGGATCTAAAGTAGTTGTATGGACTGACCATGCTGCAATAAAATACTTGATGGAAAAAAAAGATGCAAAGCCTAGACTCATTAGGTGGATTTTTCTCTTACAGGAATTTGACATTGAAATCAAGGATAAATCTGGGATTGAGAATGTAGTGGCTGATCATTTGTCTAGGTTAGAAAGGGTGGATGAAAAAGATTTACATATACCCATAACCGAGACGTTTCTGGATGAACAGCTTTTAAAAAATAACTCTAAAGAGCCTTGGTTCGCTGAAATAGTAAATTATTTAGCTTGCGGGATCATCCCGGAAGATTGGTCATATTAGGAGAAGAAGAGATTCTTTCACTCTTTGAGATACTATTTTTGGGGGATTAAATTCTTCTTAAGCAATGCAGGGATGGTATTTTACGCAGGTGTGTTCCTGAAGTGGAGTACGAGAGTGTTCTCCATCATTGCCATGCATCACCTACGGGAGGACACCACGCCAGCTCGCAAACGACAGCTAAAGTTTTGGAAAGCGGCCTTTATTGGCCAACTTTGTTTCGGGATGCCTACGATTTTGTGAGGCAATGTGATCCTTGTCAGCGAGCAGGTAATATCTCAAAGCGACAGGAGATGCCCCTGAATGTATTTCAGGAAGTTGAGGTATTTGATTTGTGGGGCATAGATTTCATGGGACCCTTTGTGTCCTCGAACTCCAATTTATATATCTTGTTAGCAATTGATTATGTGTCGAAGTGGGTGGAAGCAATCCCCACAAGGACTAATGATTCCACTGTAGTGTGCAGGTTCGTGAAGGAGAATATTTTCTGCAGGTTTGGGATATCCCGAATGATAATCAGTGATGGGGGTACACATTTTAGGAATTAGAAGTTCTCGACATTATTGAAGAAATATGGGGTCAAGCACAACATTGGCACCCCATATCATCCGCAAACTCAAGGCCAAGTGGAGGTCTCCAACCGTGAGATTAAGAAGATTCTAGAGCGAACGGTGGCATCCACGAGGAAGAACTGGAGTGTCCTACTACCGAATGCACTGTGGGCGTACAGAACGGCCTACAAAACACCTATAGGCACCATGCCTTTTAGGTTGGCGTATGGCCGGGCTTGTCACCTACCGGTGGAGTTGGAGCACAAGGCCCATTGGGTGCTTAGAAGACTAAATCTAAGTTATGATGAAGCTGGGAGAAAGAGAATGTTTGAATTGAATGAGCTGGATGAGTTACGGATGACGGCATATGAGAATGCCCGGATATACAAGGAGCGCACAAAACTGATCCACGATCGGCACATCGAGTTGCGCACATTCAAGAAAGGAGATAGTGTTTTGTTGTTCAACTCCCGACTCAAGTTGCATCCCGGGAAGCTAAAATCCCGGTGGAGTGGACCGTTCGTGGTGGAAGAGGTCAAACCACACGGCGCGATTCTAGTGCGTGATGGTGATACCACGTTTTTGGTAAATGGACAGAGGCTGAAGCTCTATTTTGGTGAGAATTACAAGAGGAAGGTGAATGAGGTTAAACTCATTGCACTTTTGGATGAATGAGATGACCGGAAGCCATCTAGCCTAAGACATTAAAGAAGGGCGCTTGTTGGGAGGCAACCCAACCATCGGTACATTAGGATAGTTTAATTATAATCGTAGGTTGCTTTATTTTTGTTCAATTTTTAGTATAAAAAAGATACCTTGATCCGTTTGTTCATTGTGCAGGCTGAGGCAGAGTCGATACCATCGACACCCTTGTCGATGGTATCGACAAGGGTACAGGTTGACGACTACAGATTTCGTTCTGAGTCGATACCATCGACGGCCTCGTCGATGGTATCGACCTACAGGTGGTCGAGAAGGGAACGTCGATAGTATCGATACAGGCGTCGATACCATCGAGATCTCTGGAGAAGTTCAGATCGATTTGTCTCAGTCAACTCGATACCATCGACGGCCTTGTCGATGGTATCGTCATGGTTCCAGGTTGAAATGCAAAAAGGCAGTGTCGCAATGAAGCCAAGTTGATACTATCGACAGCTGTCGATGGTATCGACCATCCATGTCACCGATCCGAGCAAAGAAATCGATGGCGATCGCGGCTTCCACGTCATCGATCCGGGTGCAGCGTCGATACCATCGACCCGTGTCGATGGTATCGACACGACAGCGATCCGGGTTACAAGATCCAGTAATCGACGACCGTCGATACCATTGAGGGGCGGATAGCATCGACCCAAGTCGATACCATCGACGCGCGTCGATAGTATCGACGGGCCAACTGTAGCGCCGGCCAAGTCTATTTAAGGAGAATCATTACGTCATTTGACGTCACACCTTCAGAGTGATCTCCTCCCTTTGCGCCGAGCACTCCCCCGAGCCATCCAAGAGTGAAGACCAGCATCACCGAGCGACGATCGTCACCGAGCGGAGATTCATATCTCCATTCTGCACCGAGCTCTCTCTTTCTAATCCCTTTCTTGTCGCCAACATGGTTCACGCCGCTGGAGCATCTTCTTCACGTGCGGACCCGGAGGAGATTCAAAAGTTTGTGCCACCTCCTCCCGGGTCGGTTTCACGGCCGCGCATGATGCATCCTTCCACAGAGGTGAAGAAGATCTATGAGGAGATCTTAAAAAGGAAGATCGAACCCACCCGGTATGTGGACCGAGAAATGATCCGAGACCTCGGATTCGAGGCCAATATGGCCTATGTTCTGCAGGGGCAGGCGAAACGTACAAGCAGGAGGCCCGATGAGTTACAGTACCATGCAGATGGCCAGCCGTTTTTCGACGAGTGGCCAACCTACAAAGAGTTTGTGGCGGAGTTCATGGCGTCACTTGACGTCTGCGTCGTGCCCAACGACATCGTCGCCACCGACCGTGAATGGATAAAGGGCCGGGTGTCTTTCCGGCTGTACAACCGTGACTATACCCTCACGCTTCGCCAATTCAACAGGATCTTCAATTGGATGCATTCTCCATACGACCACCGGCGGCCGGATAACCGCACCAACTACGACGCTCTCTTCTCCGAGTTGGTGATGGTGCCACAAGGGAGGTCGGTGAGCTACCACAACGCTGCGGTAGCCGACTTCGAGCACCCGTTTGTTTGGGTATTGCACCGGATGTTGAGTTCCACCATCTTTGCTCGAAGTGATCTGGTGCTAAGCAAATTTCAAGAGACAGATCTTTTCTTCTTATATCAGCTCCTGAAGCGCCAAGAATGCAACTGGGGTGCATTCTTTCTACAACGAGTGTTGGCGGTGAAGAGGAGGATGAGAAAAGCCTCGATTCATTTTGGGGGGCTTGTCACCAAGGTAGCCCTCTACTTGGGCTTGAATCTCGATCATCTGACTCCTCTTTCTACGAGAAGCAAGGTCAACTTGCAACATCTACACCGAGCCAATCTCGTTCTTCTCCGAGCTGGCATGGCTTTTGCACATTGCCACGTAAATCAAGCGTACCAGGAGTGCGCGCTGCCGGATCCCGTCTTCAACATCGAGGGCGCACAACATTTCAGATGGTCGATCATAGCCATCGACTCCGATGATGAAGAAGGTGGCAATGATGGCGGCGACGACGGACATGACGACGAGGCTGAGGAGGAAGAAGAGGCCTTTACACCTCTTCGTGCACGAGTTGCACCCCGGAAGCGTCCTCGGATGCATCCGGGTGCGTCTTCATCATCACAGCCTCCGCCGCCATCACCACAGCCCTCGTAGCAGAGCGAGGATGTTTATTCTATGCAGGGCATGTACAACATGCTCCAAGATATTCAGCAGACGCAGCACAGCCACACCGCTGTGTACGCCGGTATTCAAGATACCACCAACCGGCTTTTTGTCAACCAGCAGGCGATCTTCGAGAATGAACACCTTCTTTTCACAAATCAAGAGAACATCCATGATCAGCTGCATAGGATGGAGCAGCAGCAGCCGTTTTACGATCATTACTGGAGCCAGAATTATTTTGGGGGGTATCCACAGCCTCCTCCGATGCCCCAGTATGATCCGACCTTTCAGGGGCAATACCAGTCTTGGGACCCCACGACGCCGCAATACCCGCCTCCACCACCACAAGAATGATCGGGTATCCCTGTTCCAATCTTTAAGTTTGTTTTTGACTATGAAGCCATAGTCGAATTCAAGCTTAGGGGGGTAGTTGGAACAACTCTATCTTTTATTGTTTTCAGTTTTTAGCGTTATTGCTTTTGTTCTCTTGTTATTTGTTTCTTGCAATTTTAGTTTTGTAGGATCCACGTGCTATCTAGTGTAATTGTGGACGTCATAGTCATAAAAGTGTGTCATCTTGCTGTTAGTGCATGGGAAATTTAAGGGAAATTTGAAAATTTTGTGTCTTTGGATAGCTTGTTTTGTTTTGACCTTGGGAACACATCCTATGAAAATGATTGATTATGTCAACTTTAAAACAACATTTCATACCTGTACTCCTAATGATTCATGAAAGTGGACGGAAATGGTTGTTTGAGCCTAACCTAACCAAATGGTAATGAGACTTTAATTGGATATAAGAGAGAGAACCTTCTAAACTACTACACAGGTCAGTAAGGAGGGACACATAATATCTTTGTAAGGTTCAGTCATCTAGTCTTGTGATCGTTCCACTTCATTTTTCTATAATCCACCTAAGAATTGGAAGTAAAGTGCAGTTTTAATTCCTTTTTGTGTGCATAGCATTTAGATAGGACTTGCATTGGTATTTTCCATATGTTGCATAAAAAGAAAGAAAAAATATAAACAGTGATTCATGCACATTACCTTTAGGTGCATGCCATATAGTTGCATTCATGATTTTCATGCAGAAAGTATATCATATATCTCAATTTTTCCCAAATGGTGAATTAAATTGTTCCATACTTTCTAAATAGTGCAAAAATTTCTGAGTATGCAGGAAATAGCCCAATAAAATTATCTTTGAGCAATTATGGATATGTGGGCTGGAAAAAAAAGCTGAAAATCGGCAATATAAAAAAAGGGAAAAGAAAAAGAATTTAGAAGAAAGTGAAATAAGAAGGAGAAAGGAACGTAATATCACTTGCATTTCAGGATAATTGAGTACATGATGTAGCTTGACTAGATATCCATCTCATTTTGAGGCGGATGTTTAGTACATGCATCATTTCACCCAAGTTTAGGCATTAGGGCATTTCTAATGTGCATGTGCATCATATAGGACATTTTTGTATATGCATGTTGAAACTGTACAATACTTCCACGTTCTTCCATGAGCCACCCATCTTCATCCACCCGTTGCTCGGATTGGTAGGCCATCGTGAATTTCTCCTCACCAATGAAGATCAGGAGAACTGCTTCCATGTAGATGGTAGTTAGGACGAGCAACGTAGTATAGGCGATCACAAGATGCACCAATGCTGAATCGGCGAATTTTATTATGTTAACTGCCTTATGTGATAGTGTTCATCGGTTAGGAGGTTAATTTCTTTTATTGATGATTACTGTCACCTTTAGGGTAATTACTGTTCTGTGGTTAGAGAAGGTCGGTTTGTGAATGATCAGTGGGAGTCATATGGGATGTTGGGTTGGTTTGTTGCTTTTCAGTTGACATTTGCAATTCTATTCTAAGGATGAGTTGCTCGAGGGCGAGCAATATTCAAGCTTAGGGGAGTTTGATGCGATGATTTTGAGTCACATTTATAGACCTGTTTGATATGTGTTTTGTGCTTTTATTAGTCATTTTTATGGTTAATATTGCATAATTCATCCATTTTGGTCTTTGCCATCATTTTATGTCAAATTCCCTTAGTTTTATCATTTTGAACATTAATTATCACATTATTATTATTTGTGTGGATTTATTTGATCTTGTCTTTGAATTTCAGAACAAACGAGTATTTGCTTCCGTCGATACCATCGACGGAAGTCGATACCATCGACACGGTCACAGGTTGCCAGCCGAAAGAAGCAGGAAAAAGTCGATACTATCGACCTTGATGTCGATGGTATCGAGTCACCTTCAGGTTGCTGGCGAAGAAGCAGTCGATAGTATCGACACCAAGTCGATACCATCGACGCACGGAGGCTACAACGTCGCAAAATGACAGAACCGACGCCAAAAAGGAAGTCGATACCATCGACCCGAGTCGATGGTATCGAGATGATGTCGGGCGCGACAAAGGAAGGGTTTGCAGCCAGCCGCTACTGTAGCGGGTCGATACCATCGACTCGCGTCGATGGTATCGACGTCGTAGGATATGAGTTTGCTTTCTAATGATCTCAATCGGATGGTTGGAGTTAATTAGCGACCTAATTAGGGACTTATACCTAAGAACGGCCGCCCAGAGAAAAAGGAGAATCGGATTAGCCATTGCACAAGTGTCGAGGAGTGAGAAAAAGGAGAACGGAGGCCAGAAGTTCATACCAGTCGATCCGGATGCTGCCGAAGACAGATTTCACCACCGAGTGGCGGGAAAGCATGTGTTCTACGTAAAGGATCGATCGGTTCTTCTCCGTTCAGGGGTTTTCCCATTCAATTCACGTTTTTCATATGATTTCCCCTATTTTTACCATGTACTTGTGTGAGATGAACATGCGGGGCTAATCCCCTCCATCTTTAGGACCGGGAGTAGCCCGGGAATTCATTGTATGACAGTTTTATAATAGTAATTCATATTTTCTCTCTTAAATCCGTGGTATAGCTTCGTTTTCTCCATATATTGTTATGCTTGATCACCATAATAATAACCTAACGCCCTCAATCACTTCGACAAAAGGATTAACGGCTGAAAAGAGACGAAACCTACATTAATCGATAAATCCCTTGAACAAGGTGGTGTAAAATTAATGGTGAATACTGAGAGATCGTTCGTAATGCACTTAGTTTAGGGGATAGGTTACTACGACGGTGGAACCGATCTAAACCTAAGTAGTGAATTGTACCACGACAGTGGGCAATTTTGTTTTCAGGCCACTACCCGGATAGAGAGAGAAGATTGAGGCATTATATAAAATCTAATACAATGAAAAACCCGCGGTGAAACCGCAATCCTAAAGATACCTTTTTGAATTGATTAAATTAACCTTTAATCGATTGTTTGCTTTGTTTTATTTTTATTTTCTTTTAATTTTGACAACAAACCCCAATTTGTTATTCGGCTTAGCTGATCGCAAATAGTTAGTAGGAGTCTCCGACAATTCTGAGTATCCCTGTGTTTGACTTGGGCCTCACAAAGGCCTGTACTACTCGACGCGTATACTTGCGTTTTTAGCGCGTAGTAAAATACACATCAATCATACATTGTCATGCCCCTCTATATGATATCAAATTCATCATGGCTATCGAAAACCTCACAGTTGAAGACCTCACACCTTGTCTCTAGGCAACATGAGGGTGATTCCTTCAGGCCACACCTTCCTTGGATGATGCAAAAGCTACAAACACTATCTATGCAAGTTGGATTGGCACCATTTCCCTTCCCAACCATGGGTGGTTTCAGTCTCCAGAGATGATTTGGTAACCTTCATTTGTACTCGTGTGGTCACAGAAAATCATCCAAATATTGTCTAGAGGTTGATCGAGAGCTTCCCGGACCCTCCTTTCTTTAAGTCTCTCTAGTAAATGCAACAACCATGTTTTCATCTTTTTGTTGTACCTATATACTCATACATCATGGTTGATTGTCTTGTCTCCTTGTTTTCAACCTGCTAGTCACCACAAATTAGCTCTAGAGACGATGTATGTGTCCCATCACATTGGTTCATGTGTTGTGTTATGTCCCATCACATTGGTTCATGTGTTGTGTTGGTTTGTGGGCTTACTTTTGCCTTCATGGACCATTAATGATGAGCATCATTTTATGAGTTCCTTCCAACCTTGGAATTTTGCCTTGGACCACTAGGACTGCAACAACCAGAAGAAATGGTTAATGATGATTTTGTGCTTGGACTCTTGCTATCTAGCTCTTGTGTTTTCTTCTTCACAAGCTTGTTTAAGTATAACAAGTGATACCTCTGCTTGAGTATAACAATGAATATCCTTTGTGTGGTGTTGTTGTTGATAATCCGGTGGTTTGCCTTATCACTATTCTTGAGCCATATCAAAACCAATTGATTATTTAGTTTCTTGGTTTTTTTTGTTATGGTGGTTGTTTATATTTCTAGTATCCTATTTGAGTATTTTTTTATTCTAATGTATACCTTATTCTAATTTTGATTGAATATCTTGTAAGTTTACAGACCCACAACCAAATTATTTAACAATCAAAGAAGCTAGTTGTGGTCATTTAGTGCTTGAAATAAATCATCACTTAATCAAACTCATGTGTCACACTACTCAGACTAGAATGATGATGGAAATATTATGCAAATGAATATTATCCTATTACACAATCAATATTGGTGAGCATGTCACCTATTTATTCAATATGAAAGATATTTTCCTTGATTCATGTCATTGTTTTTGATAATATTGAGGATGCATCATCCTCTACTACTTTGGTGGAGATCTGGAAGGATTTACCCCTTTTTTGCTGATGTTGCTGGGGCTTTTCTGCTGGTGATCGCCACTGACACGACTTGTCCTTTTTTGGACACGTGTTTAGGTGGTGTTCTGCTTCTTCACCACTTTGTTTGACAGTTTTAGATAGGATGTGTCATTTTTGGACACGGCTTGTTCAGTGATGTGTCGGTGTGAGACAGGATGTGTCCTCCTTTGACACGGCGTGTCACCTACTTCTATCCCGAGCTTCTGTCAACAAATACGACGTGTCCTTTCAACGACATGACATGTCATCTACTTTTACTGGAGGTGACTGCTGCTACTATCTACCAGGTATAGTGTGTTTCTTTACTAACACGACATGTCATCTGCTATTGTTACTTCCTGTGCCAACTGACATGACATGTCCTTTCAACGACACAGTGTGTCGTCGACATTTGTTGGTGCTAACTGTTAGTACTGTCTACTAGACACAACGTGTCTCTTCATTGATACAACGTGTCCACTACAACATGTTGCTACATCTTGGCGTGCTACAATAATTCTATCATATGACAAAGGTATCTATACATGGTATGTTCCTTCTTTCTCTTACCAACAACAATTATCTTTTCTTTTTCAACATTTTATAATTTTATTTACAGCCCCCGATCTTCCAACCCTACACAACCTTTTCCACCCCCCTTTTTTGTGCCTATTCATCCTACCGAGTAAAATTATGGTAGTATATCTCCTCTTTCAATTGAAGTTTTCATTCCAGTAGTCTTCTTTTTGTTCTTCTTATCCTACCCCCCATATACACTACATATTTGTAATAGTTGGATCCATTTTTTACCCTAATGGGAATTTTGCAGGGCCTCCACCCTCTGTTACGACCCCACCTCTCGATATCCCCCAATTAAGGGAGATCAAGAGGTTGAGCCGCACCCATTAATCCCGGATCAAAGGTTCGACATATAACCATAAACAATTATTAAATTCTAACAGACTATACTGAAAATGGTAATAAAATTTTTCTTTACATACCTTTTGAAAACTTGGTTTTCTATCCACATCGATACTAATCTATCTAATCCTCCTATGTACTTTAATTCTCTTTTAGTATCACAAGTGCCACTTTACTGTTTGTTCTTTTCATTGTACCTAAAACGCCGACAAACAAAACGTCGGTCAGCCGAAGCTGGTATGTGGAGGAAACAAATAATGTTCAACTATGGTAACAATATAATCATTCAATTAATCATTTAACAATCAAGATTACATTTTAAGCCATACAACTCAATCCATACATATTCTCAAACTCTGGGCTGTCCCTGCAGTGGACATGAATATCACCTCTCTTTTAGGTAATAGAGTCGCATGACACTACCCGAAGGTAGCCCAATATCTAACTCAATGTGACTTGATGGTCCTACCTCCATGGTATCCATGTACTAAGTCAACCATAGACCTGATGGACCTACCCAATAGGTAGCCATGTACTAGGTCATCCATAGACCTGATGGACCTACCCAATAGGTAGCCATGTACTATGCCTTTCTCTAACCTGATGGACCTACCCATAGGCAGCCATGTACTAGGTTAGCTATTATGCCACAGAGAGAACCAGGATCTGAGTTTATAGGCATATATTCTTTGTGATAGTCATAGACACATTATAGTTTGCATGAACTAAATAAACATCCAACAGTTTATTTAAAGCAACCGGTAAAACATTCGGAAATCACCGTGAAACTAGAACGGTTATACATAAGCGTAACCACATACCTGTCCAGTAGATTTCTCAAGCTAATATCAATTCCAACCAAGAAAGTAATCCAAGGAAGTAATTCAACCACATATTCAAGAATCCTGAAAAACATATGTATTCCATTTACTACACACTTTATCAAGATTCTTTCTATCCAACTTGAAATCGCTTCCTAAGGTTTCTGTATCTATTTTAGGGTTTCGTTTTGCATTTATGGTTTTCCTTCATCCTTTACCATATTAAACCCTATATTTATGTCATTACTCACAAAACCTTAATTATCTCATCTATTCTTTAATATTAAGGTTATCTTAACCAAAATATAATCCTATTTTCATATTATAGGCACATTAATCATCAATAAGCTTCTTTTTCATTAAAGCTACTATTTTATCCTTTTAATCCATAACGAGATCATTATCTACATCAATCATCAATTTCCAAGTTCATTAGAGCCTAACTAACATATGAACTCATTGCCATAACTCTACCTTTTATTCATGAGAAAACCCTAATTACTACATTTTGGGTTTTATCCATAATTAGGAACTTTTATATTCAAACTGGATTTAGAACATCATAACTCTATCCTATTCATGGATTTGCACAATTAAAACCATTAAAAGACATATTTTCCCAAATTAGGGTTTCTAACTCCATTAATGCAAACTTAGGTATATGCAACCCTAAATTAAACCAATTACGTATAAAGATCGTCCTTTTAGATTCAAACCATCCTTTTTATCATTAACAAGCTAATATCAACTGTAATCATCTATTAAACCCTACTAATTACTTTAATCATACCAAAATAGGGTTCTTTAAATATTAATACATTAAAGTTGATATCTTTCATTACTTATCTAATTACATAAGGAATCAGGCTATAAAACTATTTTTAATGGATTCCTTGTGTTCTTCTGATCAAAATTCATATATAACATGTCTTAATTGGAGTTACCAATCTTTATTTATGAATTCTGCAATAAAACACTTACTTGGACAATCCGGGAGCGCCACGTCAGCCCGCCCCATGCAAAGTCGACCTTTGTTTGGAAAACATAACGAAAAGACACGGTTGCCCTTCACTTAAGCGATCGATGCTTCATACCCCGGAGGGTATTTCTGTCCAATGACCGGGGGCGTCTCCTACCTTCAGCAGCCGAGCAGCGCCGACCCTAGCCGCCGTAGGCGCGGCTCTACCCCCTCCTCTTGGCCGTGAACCTCGCCGGAACCCCTTCCATTAGCCCCGCCGCCCTTGGGCGCACCTAGGGTGCCCCTACCTCATGGCCAAGGAGGTCTATCCTCCGCTCGTGGGCCAGTTGTTTGCAGCCGCTGTTGCAGACCGTCGGCTTGTGTTTAGCAAGTTCCCGGGCACGATCTTTAAAAGATGGGCTCACCGGCGACGCCGTGGGAGAACCTCACTTCCACCAGGACCTCCATGCCGCTCCTCAGTGCCCTCGGGATAGACCATTACTCTCCATTAGGGTTTGTACGCAAAGAACTATGAAGAAGAGGAAGGAGGAGGAGGGATGCACGTGGGATCTTTCTAGGACTCGAACTAAAAGGTCTACCCCTTATATAGGGGGTATCCCAGCCCCAGATTGCTTGTTCATAAAGAAAATAAGGCTACCCCAACATGGAAACATATTCCTTCATGAAGAAGAAATTCTCTCTCTCTCTCCATTCTTTTCTAATGTTCTTCATTATTTGTATGTTTTAGGAATTCAAAATTCCTTTTACTTCCTCTCTTTATTCTTGCTTTTTAATCCATTGATCATGAAATTCTATTTCTTTTAATCAAAATTACTTTCTTTTTAACAATACCTCATAATTCATTAATAATGCAACACATAATCCTCTTATTTTGCCTTTTTAGTAGTTTCTCTTTCTTTCCTCTTTATTGGGACTCCTTGGATCCCAAGATACTCCATTATTTCGAAATTACTTTTTAAGGATACTTATTATCCTTCTAGATGCATCTATATGCATTATTTCACATTATCCTGTTTATTTCTCATTTAAATATTCCTTTTTGAGGATTTCTTTTTATTTCTCTTTTATTTTCCTCATTGGCATTCCTTTTAATATTAACAACCTCATGGATATGAAATTTCCCCAAGAAATCTCATTTATGCCTCTTTCCATTCATTTTCCACCTTATATCATTATTTTCCAATTTCTTTCTTCATAAAGAAATACTTAATTAATCTTTTCTTTTCCTATTGCTTTATTTATGCAACTTTGTATTCCTTGGAGCCCAAGGAACCCAAGAGGCACGAAATCCTCTTTGTATTTGCCTTCTAGAGGTTTCCACATATTTCTTTTATCAATTATTCAATTATTCATTCACTAATTGAATTTTCTTTGTTATTTCCTTGTTATTGGGCCCAATAGCCACTAAAGCCCACAAATCAAACAACAAGGCTATTTTAAACGAAATCCAATATTCTCAACCCAATATATGATTATTTGTTCAAACATTTTTAATATGAGAAATTATATTTCTCACCATTTGAACCCAAAAATTGGGGTTATAACATCCTTCCCCTCTTATAGGAATTTTGTCCTCAAAATTCTATGAATCAATCAAACAAACAAACAAACAATTCAGGATAAGACTTCCCATGTCCATCATTGGCCCCTATGTGGCTTTTCCGTACTCATGGCGCTTCCACATAACCTTTATCATCTCTTATTCTTTTCCCTGAGTTCTTTCACTCTGGCGTCTATAAACTGCACAGGTGACTCAGGTCATTTCAGCCTCCCTTGGGGCTCACTAGGTTCATTGCTCAGCACATGGTCGGGTACCTCACATAGTGCTCTATATTTGGACGCATGGAAAACATCTCCCGTTACTCTATCATGAGGGGTAGGGTCAAACCTAACCTTCTCCACCCATCCATCTCTAATGGACCCATGTATCGGGGACTCATCTCTCTTAGTTATAACTTAGAGGGGTCGGATTTTCATGTCACATTTTCTCCCCCAGTAACTTGTATGTCAGTCTACTTTGCATCTGCTCATGACTCTTATCATCTCTAGGCTCCTTTCAGCCCTTGCACAATCAAAGTGACTTCATCTACACGCACTGTGGTCCTTTTCTAACTATCATGTGGTACTTTTCTAACCATCATGTGGTCCTTTCACCAACATCACCTTACTGAAGTGGTGACCGACACAACCTCCCTTACAGAGCTTCATATAAAACCCGATACTGGCTATGGTGGTCATTGTCACATCTTTCATAGGACAAGAACTGTCTCCAGATATCACCCTGAACGAGCACACATGCCCTCATCAGACCCTTTAGTCTGGATCATACTAACCATAGTTAGGGGTGATAAACTATACTAATATTGAGTTCTTCATGTACCTACTTCCACTTTATGGAAGTGAACCTTTAGGTCAAACTCAAGAACCTTTGAACTCGCTTCATGGTGTAGTTGAACCATCTCTCTCCTGGGTAGTTCAACTAGATCTGTCCCTTGACAGAACCCTTCCTTTCTCATATTATCTAGGTAAGGCGACCTACCATAACCCACATTGTATCTCGACCTTCTTTGGCCCAGGGAAGACCTATCACAACATCCATAGTGTTGAGCTCCCATTCCCTCTCAAGGACTCTTTTGTCCTCTATATTGATACACTGGGTTACTGGGGTTCGTCCTTTACCTCCTGGCTTGCATGGCCATAAACCACATGCAACCTCATCTTAAGCATCCAAAGTGCTATTGCCATTTTCCACGGTGTATCATGATTTCTTGTATGTCATGATCCTTTCAAGATCGATTCCTTCGAAACCCTAAACCACTCTTGTCAGGGTTTCATCACCTTCTTTTCCAAAGAAGTGCACTTGAGGTTCTACCACCATCCTTTCATCGTATCAAGGACTAGACTGGCTAACCAAACAACCCTTAACTTTTCAAGGTATCTTGTTACATCTGAGTGTTATCCAAACACCACTCCTGTTCAAACTTAGGGTTAGTCAAACAACCTCTTCTAGCTTCTAGTCAAACAAGTCAGATGTATCTCAACCAGAGCATCCATTACCACTTCACATCCTTAGGTATCAGGCCACCTTGAAGACATACACTTCCATGTATTTCACTCATCATCTCACCTCAAACTCTATGTCCATCTTTATTAAGAACACTCTCTGATTTCATCATCATGGTGCACAAACTCAACCTGGTATAACTTGTAAGTTCCACATAGCTCATGATAAAAACATCCTCATAAGGGGACTACCTCATTCCTCTTAGTGTTTACAAACCATCCATGTATCATTCACTTTACCAGGGTAGATATCTTCTCTATCCCCATTTCTCGTGGCAACGTTCCAACCTACATCATCTCTTATTCTTGGTGTATGGCATGCATAATGTCCTATCTCTCACCCCCATAACAAGAGGAAATAAGCATTTGGATGCAGTCCAAATACAGAGTTCTTCCTGTTCCAAGAGTAGAGATGGTACATCCCACCTTGCCCGTACACCTTTAAATCTAAGTTGCACGTGCCGCATATGTCTCTATATCACAACCATTTTGATATCAAACTAGTCTTGAACCTACTAAGGTTTATATCCTTGGTCATCTCCTCTAGGTCTATAGGGTACCGACTCTTTCGGGGGTCATCCCTCTTCCCTCATGCATCAAGAGAGTGCCCTACTCATCTGCCCTTTGGGTCCCATGAGTTCATGAAGGTGATCAATCTCCTAACCCATGGCCCTCAGACAATGATAGCTGTTACCTCCCGACCCTATGGTAATGTGCAACTGGGGAATTAGGAAACTCCTACTTTCATCGGTCTTACCCCTACCCGACCCTAGGATAGACTTAGGATTCTCCATAACAGTACATGTTCACTTAGAACCTTACCCAAGTCTTCATCATCTCTCTTTCTGCATTCATGGGCTGGCCCTCATCCTTTCATAGGGATCATGGCAACCTGCCTACCTTGGTCAAGCCCTATACCGGTTACCTCCATGGTAACACATCAGCATGCACTTAGAAATGGATATCTATGGGCCTACGGGTTCATTCTCATACCATGTACTTTTCACTTAGCTTCTCAAGATCCTAAGAGACCTCTTTAGGTTACCTTAAACTAACCAAAACTGATATACACCCTACCAAAGGGGTCCCTCTCCTAGGATGGGAGGAAAACTATCTCTTGACAACAAGGTCACAAAAGCTCTTAGGTCTAGGGTTTACATCCACACGAGTCTACTTAACCCTAGAAAGCCATTAAGGCATGAGCAAATCACTTACTGTACCATGGTAGGTCGTACTTGTCCTCTTTCCTCAATGTTTGATCAAGATCATACCTTTCTTTATCATCAACCTAGCTGTGAGGGGTTCATCAAACACACCTTTAACTTCAGGGGCTCCTCTTTTCCTCTATACATTAGGAGTGCCATGCTCGCTTCTATAGGAACTCAACTTCTCATCATGGGCATTAGGTACACCACTTCCCCTCTTAGGCCTAGGAACCCTAGGTTCACTTGCAAGTGTCCAACTGCATGCTCTATCTCTTAACTACGAACCAAGAATGCAAAAGGCATGACATGCACGTATTGTCATCCTTCATCTCGAGCAACACTTAGGGTTGGGTCCCCCTTAGGACAACCAACAAGGTACAAGGCCTCATAACCTGCTACTAAACCTTTCTAGGTCTAAGGAACTCTTCTTCCTACCTCAGAAGGTAAACATACCTACCATGGGCACGTAGGTACCAGAAGCTTCCTCTTCTCTCAAGGGTTGGTCCCTCTAAAGTCAACCAAGGTATCATCAACTTTCAGGGACCGATCATGAGGCAACCATTATCATCCATTGTTCAGGGTTTTAGGCTTCCGACCTTCTTGCTGGGTTTCCTACTCTCCCTAGAGCTAACCCCACATCCAACCTCACCATTAGAGGTCCTTTCTTCACGAAGGGTCAACCTCAAAAGTATGTTCTACGTGGGTGAAGCCTATGGTTGCTCAAGATCATCCATAACCCTTTATGCTCCATCATAATTCCTTATTCCGGGTTTCATCCCACTGTCAGCACTATGACGTGCCCTAGGTGCCAACTATGCCCTACTGGTACAAGCCCATGGGGTTTCTATGGTCCTTCACTAACATCATCATCTAAGGAGCTATTTGTTACCCTAACATGCACGACCCTTCACAGGATTGGGTTGCCAAAGGTGCTAGGTTACCCATGGATCATATGGCATCCCAAAGGCATGTTCTTTCAAACACCTGGTCCGACTCATCTCTCTCTAACCTTCACTTAGGGTTAGGGTTAGCATCATCCTCCGAGGATATGCCAGGTCTCTACTTGAAATGGAGATCTTTATCTCCAAGACTAACTTATCCTCCTGTCACGAAGGTCTAACCTTAGGTCCCTTCTGGGGGCATGACATCTTATGTCATACGACCTAAGCATGTATCTATTATTTATTTTGCGCTTACTCTATTAAGCTTATGTCCATGACATCTTATTTACATGCATTTCATTAATTTCGTGGAGGATTCCCTTAAACCTTATTAACCTTACCCATACCTCAAGAGGGTGAGGAGAAGAAAGAAAACCCTAATCCTTTATATCCTTATCATAATTTTGTGATGAGAAGGGATGAATAAGATGAGAAGTCCTAAAGGTATCTTATTTTGATTCATACCCTAAGACTTTGGCCAGGCGGTCACACGGGTCCGGGAGTCCTCATATTCTGACTAGCGGTGCGGAGGAAAATCTTGCCAGCCCCCGGTCGTGATCCCTTTCTAGACACCTCCGTCTTTCGGATACTCCACTAATAACTCCCTTGGGTTCTATGGAGTTTGAAAATTTTAATAATTACTAATGGTTACATGAAGAACCCAGGCTCTGATACCAAATGTTACGACCCCACCTCCCGATATCCCCCAATTAAGGGAGATCAAGAGGTTGAGCCGCACCCATTAATCCCGGATCGAAGGTTCGACATATAACCATAAACAATTATTAAATTCTAACAGACTATATTGAAAATGGTAATAAAATTTTTCTTTACATACCTTTTGAAAACTTGGTTTTCTATCCACATCGATACTAATCTATCTAATCCTCCTTTGTACTTTAATTCTCTTTTAGTATCACAAGTGCCACTTTACTGTTTGTTCTTTTCATTGTACCTAAAACGCCGACAAACAAAACGTCGGTCAGCCGAAGCTGGTATGTGGAGGAAACAGATAATGTTCAACTATGGTAACAATATAATCATTCAATTAATCATTTAACAATCAAGATTACATTTTAAGCCATACAACTCAATCCATACATATTCTCAAACTCTGGGCTGTCCCTGCAGTGGACATGAATATCACCTCTCTTTTAGGTAATAGAGTCGCATGACACTACCCGAAGGTAGCCCAATATCTAACTCAATGTGACTTGATGGTCCTACCTCCATGGTAGCCATGTACTAAGTCAACCATAGACCTGATGGACCTACCCAATAGGTAGCCATGTACTAGGTCATCCATAGACCTGATGGACCTACCCAATAGGTAGCCACGTACTAGGCCTTTCTCTAACCTGATGGACCTACCCATAGGCAGCCACGTACTAGGTTAGCTATTATGCCACAGAGAGAACCAGGATCTGAGTTTATAGGCATATATTCTTTGTGATAGTCATAGCCACATTATAGTTTGCATGAACTAAATAAACATCCAACAGTTTATTTAAAGCAACCGGTAAAACATTCGGAAATCACCGTGAAACTAGAACGGTTATACATAAGCGTAACCACATACCTGTCCAGTAGATTTCTCAAGCTAATATCAATTCCAACCAAGAAATCAATCCAAGGAAGTAATTCAACCACATATTCAAGAATCCTGAAAAACATATGTATTCCATTTACTACACACTTTATCAAGATTCTTTCTATCCAACTTGAAATCGCTTCCTAAGGTTTCTGTATCTATTTTAGGGTTTCGTTTTTCATTTAGGGTTTTCCTTCATCCTTTACCATATTAAACCCTATATTTATGCCATTACTCACAGAACCTTAATTATCTCATCTATTCTTCAATATTAAGGTTATCTTAACCAAAATATAATCCTATTTTCATATTATAGGCACATTAATCATCAATAAGCTTCTTTTTCATTAAAGCTACTATTTTATCCTTTTAATCCATAACGAGATCATTATCTACATCAATCATCAATTTCCAAGTTCATTAGAGCCTAACTAACATATGAACTCATTGCCATAACTCTACCTTTTATTCATGAGTAAACCCTAATTACTACATTTTGGGTTTTATCCATAATTAGGAACTTTTATATTCAAACTGGATTTAGAACATCATAACTCTATCCTATTCATGGATTTGCACAATTAAAACCATTAAAAGGCATATTTTCCCAAATTAGGGTTTCTAACTCCATTAATGCAAACTTAGGTATATGCAACCCTAAATTAAACCAATTACGTATAAAGATCGTCCTTTTAGATTCAAACCATCCTTTTTATCATTAACAAGCTAATATCAACTGTAATAATCTATTAAACCCTACTAATTACTTTAATCATACCAAAATAGGGTTCTTTAAATATTAATACATTAAAGTTGATATCTTTCATTACTTTTCGAATTGCATAAGGAATCAGGATATAAAACTATTTTTAATGGATTCCTTGTGTTCTTCTGATCAAAATTTATATATAACATGTCTTAATCGGAGTTACCAATCTTTATTTATGAATTCTGCAATAAAACACTTACTTGGCCAATCCGGGAGCGCCACGTCAGCCCGCCCCATGCAACGTCGACCTTTGTTTGGAAAACATAACGAAAAGACACGGTTGCCCTTCACTTAAGCGATCGATGCTTCATACCCCGGAGGGTATTTCTGTCCAATGACCGGGGGGTCATCTCCTACCTTCAGCAGCCGAGCAGCACCGACCCTAGCCGCCGTAGGCGCGGCTCTACCCCCTCCTCTTGGCCATGAACCTCACCGGAACCCCTTCCATTAGCCCCGCCGCCCTTGGGCGCACCTAGGGTGCCCCTACCTCGTGGCCAAGGAGGTCTATCCTCCGCTCGTGGGCCAGCTGTTTGCGGCCGCTGTTGCAGACCGTCGGCTTGTGTTTAGCAAGTTCCCGGGCACGATCTTTAAAAGATGGGCTCACCGGCGACGCCGTGGGAGAACCTCGCTTCCACCAGGACCTCCATGCCGCTCCTCAGTGCCCTCGGGATAGACCATTACTCTCCATTAGGGTTTGTACGCAAAGAACTATGAAGAAGAGGAAGGAGGAGGAGGGATGCACGTGGGATCTTTCTAGGACGCGAACTAAAAGGTTTACCCCTTATATAGGGGGTATCTCAGCCCCAGATTGCTTGTTCATAAAGAAAATAAGGCTACCCCAACATGGAAACATATTCCTTCATGAAGAAGAAATTCTCTCTCTCCATTCTTTTCTAATGTTCTTCATTATTTGTATGTTTTAGGAATTCGAAATTCCTTTTACTTCCTCTCTTTATTCTTGCTTTTTAATCCATTGATCACGAAATTCTATTTCTTTTAATCAAAATTACTTTCTTTTTAACAATACCTCATAATTCATTAATAATGCAACACAGAATCCTCTTATTTTGACTTTTTAGTATTTTCTCTTTCTTTCCTCTTTATTGGGACTCCTTGGATCCCAAGATACTCCATTATTTCGAAATTACTTTTTAAGGATACTTATTATCCTTCTAGATGCATCTATATGCATTATTTCACATTATCCTGTTTATTTCTCATTTAAATATTCCTTTTTGAGGATTTCTTTTTATTTCTCTTTTATTTTCCTCATTGGCATTCCTTTTAATATTAACAACCTCATGGATATGAAATTTCCCCAAGAAATCTCATTTATGCCTCTTTCCATTCATTTTCCACCTTATATCATTATTTTCCAATTTCTTTCTTCATAAAGAAATACTTAATTAATCTTTTCTTTTCCTATTGCTTTATTTATGCAACTTTGTATTCCTTGGAGCCCAAGGAACCCAAGAGGCACGAATTCCTCTTTGGATTTGCCTTCTAGAGGTTTCCACATATTTCTTTTATCAATTATTCAATTATTCATTCACTAATTGAATTTTCTTTGTTATTTCCTTGTTATTGGGCCCAATAGCCACTAAAGCCCACAAATCAAACAACAAGGCTATTTTAAACGAAATCCAATATTCTCAACCCAATATATGATTATTTGTTCAAACATTTTTAATATGAGAAATTATATTTCTCACCATTTGAACCCAAAAATTGGGGTTATAACACCCTCGCACCCCTAGATTTTTTGCCCTATGAGCTAAAAAAATCCTCTTTTAGGATCGGAGAGAGATCCACTTATTTTTCTACTCTTATCTATGTAATCAGGTCATTGTGCACCTTGACTTACATTATCGATTACCTCCACATATTGCCTACACAATCCTACCCCTACCATTATTTTTGACTCTCCACACCAACCACTCTCTTAACTCTTTTTGTGGTTGGCGTGAGAGGGATGAAGTGAATAGTAGAGGGAAAAGATGACACAGAGAAGAGATGAAGGAAGAAGAAGAATTCAATTATGTTGCCACATGGATTTTCATGCCACTTTTTAGTGATGATATATGGATCCTTTTTTGCTACTATTGGTGTTCCTTTTTTGTCTATGTGGATTTGTATTTTATTATGTGGATTGCTCATGATTGTGTTGCTACTATATAGAGCTTTCTACTCCTGTTGTTGCTTATTCATCATCTACCTCGATTGCTGCTATGAAGTTACATATTGGGACATCATTTTTGCTACTTGTGCTATGATTAGCACATGTTACTTGCTCTTTTGTGCTTTTGCACTATCTACTATCCGCCTACATCACTGACTTTTACTTTTGTGTGCCAGCACTCTCTGACTTGTTCGTGCTTTGTGCACGTTGACTCTCTACTTGTCTGTGCTTTGTTTACACATTGCATACTACTTCTTCTTGTGACCTAGCACTCTCTAGGACCTGTGATCTAGCACTCTATGGATACTACAGCGATGACTTGATGAAGACATTGGTACCTATCTTCTATTCTCTTTGTTGCTCCAGATGCCATTATGATGATCAAGAAGTCTCTATGGTTGCTGAGATATCTACTGCTTTGGAGTATCTACTTGAGGAGGAGTATTTGTATTTGAGTGCTTGAGTGACTTATTGTAGTATTGAGGGGGATAAATTCTTATACGGGTTTGGTTATCTTTTTATTTTATTTAAAATGTCTGTCTGTTAGCAAGCTGACTTTGGATTCTCCCAAGTTCCAGCTTGAGGGTGAGTATTAGAGTGTTTATTTACTTAGTGTTTTAGTCTTTTACTTAAGTTCTTCTTAGTCTATTTGTAAAATGGACATTAGGGCTTGTCTAAGTGTCTGCATGTTTCCCCCTTCTCCTATTTATAAAAAAGAGTGACAACCTCCTTTCAATTAAGCAATAAGAAAAACCTACAGGTTAAGGGTATCTTCCTCATCACTCATATTGTTTTGCACAAAGCATAACCCATAGTAACCTCAGAGTAGTTCTCTGCCTCACTTTGTTTCTTGGCATGAGAGCATTGCCACCTTCTCAATTCCTTACCCATGACTCTGTCCATCACTACACTAACTCCAATATTGAATCAATCACAAGTTATGTTGATGACAACATGGTTGAAGTTGACAACGTGGATATCCACCAATATCCATACCTTATAAATGTTAGACTGGCCATCCCATTTATTTTCCAGATATAGACCAACCACTTGAGCAAGTTGATACCCAAATGTCCCAAGCTAATAGAGGGGTGAGTCAAATAACAATATAGCAATGGAGGAAGTTGTGGTGGGGGGATACTGTGAACTTGACAATCGCATGGAGGGAAATGATTGTATGTGAAAGGAATAGATAAATGAGTTGGTAATGCTTTCCAAATGCACCATGAACAAAAACATTTACCAAGAATTTATACTTTCTAAATGATTAAATCTTTATCATGAAAATATACGGGAAACCTTTATATAGAAAATTAACTTATTTATACACATTAGTGCACATGTTATGTAACACTGTTGTATTTTCTATATCAGGAAGAAATTTTGACCATATAATTTTCAAAATCATAAAATTGAACAGGAGCACACCAATGCTACTCCTAAGTTTTTTTAGATCCTATATAACATTCATTTTAATAGATTACATCAGTCTTCTTTGATAAGAATTTTTTTGATATAAATGAGCTAGTTACCACATGTTCACAGAGCACTTGAAACCTTTGAGTATATTTAGGATGACAGCACAACTAGCGTTAAGATTGCACTACAATAGTGTGCTAAGACATATCATGAGGTGGACAGATAGAGTATTAAAACAATGTTACACAACATTAAGATGCATTGGTGTTAGGCATGGTGTATTTGAATTTTCTAATAACTGAACTCTTGCAATTGTAATCGGCATAGATATTGGACCTAAAAGATGGAGTTTATGGGATAAAATTATCAGCAAACTATTTTATGCACCACTTAAATTGTCATCTTGTGATTAGTCTTCTTTAGTAAATGCATATTTATTTGGATAAATGATTGATTCAAGAAGGCATCTAACTATTGTCAGCATTTTCAAGTTGTATAATACATGGTGTGATTCCATATCCCTATGTATCAAGAGTTTAGGCTTCTCAACTTGATGAAACAATAGTCCTACTTGAATGGTAGGTTATTGTACCATGACAGACCTGTAATTGTCAAAACAATAGTGACCTCTTTTTACTTTCTTGTACTTCTTAATCCATTCACCCAAAGTACTTGATTTAAAGTTAAATGTAGTCCTATTTTCCTGGTAGGTTTCTATACAACCATGTTATTGTCAAAACATCTATGGCCTCCTTTTACACTTTATTTTTCTTTCCATTTATGAGATGTGCTTGATTTAGATTTATTATTGTTTGGTTACAAAGAAATATGAGTGATGTAGTGATCTATCTAAACATGATTAAATCTAATACTAAAAACTTTTAGACGATTCCATATCTTATTTCATACTCTGGTCTTATTTACAAGTCATGCAATTTAGAAAAAAGTTGTATCTAGTCTCAACACTACTGATAACCAACTGCATCTAGTTGTCTTTGTTTTACCTTAACTTTAAGCTAGTTACATATTCCTACCATGATGATAATAGTTTTGCTTGTGTTGCTCTCTGTTTCAGTATAACTTCATTCATATCAATCACAATGATGTGGAAAAGATTCTGTGGTCCATTAACACAGACAACTATAGTGACTCTTACATTTTTTGTTTATTTAGGTTTTAATCAGGTCACTTGGATGGTGTTTCACTCCATGTCAGCAAATGGATGGTGTCTTGGAGCTGTTGCTAGGAAGGCTACTGAAAAGTACTTGGTAGATGGTGTGTTACTTGGTGTATATTTGAGATGAGGTCAAGGTCGATGATTTCTCCTTCCTGAAGGTGCATGATGGTAGCTACTTAGGGAATTCAGGTTAGAGATATTATTAATGATTAAGGTTGTTTCTAAGAGATCAGATGATGCTTAAGTCATGAGCTGAACTCCTTTCATTTTATACGTTTTCTCACATTTTCCTATTGATATAAGGAACGGTGCTACTTGGTTCCTGAGTGTGAATGTTTTCCCTTCCTTCTGTAGACTAGTAATTCTTTTACAATATTACCTACGCTCAGGTCAATCAACAATTATAGGCTATCTTGTAGATCTTTTTTTGGAGGTAGTAGACTACTTCTGTTGGTAATAAAATAAATTAGTCTTAGTAGTTTGTTTTATTTAGTTGCTAAATTTATCATCAATATTTCTTTTTTATTCAAAAAAAACCTAGAGATGGATAGGGATTTACAAGCACTTTCCTCTCTTGTCACTATAAGGGAGTTCTTCTTGCATTGTTACCAACAAATATAACAAGATATATTGGTGATAGCTAGTGTTTTAGTAGACTCTAGAGGCAACTCACTGAAAGAATCTTACTTATGGATGCCTAATTAAGGATAAGATGAATGGTCATTCTAAGGACTATTCTCTATTATGAAAATAAACAATTTTCTAAAATAGTTTTCTAGAAGTTTAGGCTCACTAAACTATTAGGATTTCCCACATATATGTGATTGGTTGTACGTTTTTGTAATGGTGTTTACCAAGTTGTCAGCAAGGCCATTAACATCTTTTCTAGCATATTTGATGTCCACATCCCAGTCTTTCATTAAAAGATTGAGGATCTTTTCCTTGCATCTAGCAGTGTGGGGTGTTCTTCTTTACCCCATTGGTAGATTGGATGAAAAGCTTACTATCAAATTCAACCAAGACATGCCTACTCCCCTTCCATGCAGCCTCTAGAGCTAGATATATGATTATAATATCTGTCTTAGTTGTTGTACATGCTATGATGACATCTGCTAAAGAAAAAGGTGATTCTAATATCCGTAATAACCAAGGAAAATACTACCTTCGTCTTTGTGTAACTGATGCTCATATTGTACTTTATTTTCCCATGAGTTTGAGGTTTCCATTGAATGGAAATGGGTTGACCTCCTTGGTTGTGTGTCTCCTTCGACGTGCTCCATGTATTATGGATGTCTCCAGTTGCTTTCTCAATGAACCTAGCATGGTGCTTGAGGGGTCTATCTTCATTTTCAAAATCATTTGTATTCCTGCTCTGCCAGATATACTGACAACTTACCATGAAGCAAGATGAGTCTTTGTTCCTGAGGTTCATGCATAGATATCTTTGTATATCATAGGAAAGAAACTCCTAGAATCCAGTACAACAACTAAGATCATGGTTAGGGTTGTGATATGAATTAAAAGATATATCTAACTAAAATAGGGTCTATAAATTTAGTTTCATTTTGGGGTTTGGCTTCTATTTTAATAAACAAACACACCCTTCTCCTTTATTCTTTGAGAGGTTTTGGAATAGAATCATGGTCACATTCTCAGCTGAGAAACTCATGGTCAATACAACCATATGTGAAGTTGGTCTAGGTTGGCTATGAACTTTCTAAAAGTCAGACTTGGTGATTCAACTCTCTTTTTGAATGTTGATCACATTGTGAGTCATCCACAAAGCCTGAAAACCATGAATTTCCTATTCTTACTTTTGAGTCATGTTTATGTCCAAGTAAGCGCCACAAGTTGGCTTTGGTACATATGCGACTACATCAAATAATTTATTGATACTACTGTTTCATTTTGGATTGTGGCATAGATAATTGTTTTTAGAAACAAACAGACTTATATATGATGTTGCAATACACTAAGTTTTTACATTGTAGTTAGTGTGAACATACTTGGAAATTTTTTTGGGGGGTTTTCATTTAGTGGAGACTGGTTGTTGTACTTTTTTCTTTTTGTTGTATGTCTTTGTATATGGCATTGTTTAAGAAGATGCTCACATGGTGTCTAATATTTGATAAGTAAAAAGATTTAATGTCAAAGATCTATTTTTAGTTCCCATTTTTGTAGATGCTCTTTCTCCAACTCAATGAATTTTATAGTGCATTGTAGTATTGTTAGTAATCTATCTTAATTTTGGTTTCATGCTAGGTCAAAAATGTTGAGATACTCTATTTCATATATTGAATCAATTACTTCCAAAGAGGTAAAAAAATGGAGGTGAAAGAGTGCACGGGTGGCCTGCTGCAACCAACATAATTAGGTTAGTCACGCTTCTAAGACGCCAACTAGATCTCACAACTGTATTTTGTTTGGTATTTTTTCTTTAAAACAAATTAACTATAAATTTTTGCCAGAGATCACTTGGTATCCAGCTGAAAGGTTTCCAACTAGATGCATGCCTGATTAAAAGTTGCTTTTTGGCAATATGGAGATGGAGTTAGATGAGTTTCACTTCTTGTATCTAAAAGTAAGTGCACATACCATTATAAATGTGTTGTATATGTGGTATTTTTATCCTCAAATATGTGACCACACATTGATCAGAGCCTACGTATGATACAATTCATACTGGGAGCATGAATTGGGCTTGTTTGGAGGGAGTGGAGGATGAAGGAAATGGGTGGTTCACATAACTTACGTGCACCCTTGAAGTATGTTGGTTCTTGTTGGAGAAACATCCAAAAGAAAAGCTAGAAATATAGATGTGCAAATTCTTGTGGCTGTTGCATATAATTGAAGAATACATATGTACAAATTCTGTTGTTGAGAGATGTGTTGTTGTAAGCTAAGGGGGAAGGTAAAATGTCCTCCCCTTGTAATGTATTTTTATGTAATTCACTTTGGTTTTTAATAATATAAGACATTTGTTCTATACTAATTTGTGCCAATTTTGAAAGTCAAGCATGGTTTTGCAGCAATATAAAAAAATCAAGTACATAGTTCATTCAAATTATATTTTATGTTTGTCGTTATTGCTATTTATGATAGAAAAGACGTCTCTATTGTATGTGCCATCAAAATGGTAAAATTGCCACTATTGGTATACACGATGGAGTTATGTGATCACTAATAGCATTAACGACTGCCATTTATGTTGTCATTATAACAAATAAAGACAATACATTTAAGTGGAAATTATTTCTAATAGAGATGGAATGAAATTATTTGTCATAAATTTCAATTACGGCAAGACCAATAATGACAACATGCGATGACTTCTTTTTCTTTTCGTAAATAGTAATAACAAAAAACTTTTCCACAACTATGATGAATATTTTCCATCATTATTGTACTATTTTCCTATAGTATCAAAAGTCACCAAAAATGAATCCCTTCTCACGTATGATAATATGAGCATAGCACAATTCATAATTCCATCACTTGATGCATTAAGGAGCCAAATTAACTAAGTGCCCAAAATACCCTTGGGTAATATAACTCGTCCTCAAATTCACAAAATGTTGTCAATTATAAAAGGGACCATAGTCTCATCATATTAACCAACACTAACTATTATTACGATCGTATAAGATGGTAAAATTACACATTCACCCCCATAACTTGATAAACATGTATATATGCTGAAATATGACCGGAAGCTAATATAGGCCCATATGCCTCATTATCAACCTATTATGGTTTTCATCTATACATTTATCATTGTCTTAGCAAGGTTCTAAAAATTGGGATGTGAAATTATGAATCCAATCTATCATCACACATGGGTTTTCGTATCCAAGACATAATTGGGATCATGTATACCTAATTTTAAGGTTAGCACCTAAGTACACACTAGATATAAATTATAGTTTCATTAACGTGAAATGATGTATAGATAGATTACATTATTGTATATCTTGTTATAATTTGATCGATTGTTGAGAAGAAAAGGGACATTAATGATCAATAAATGGAATTAGGATTTTAATTTATTTACTGTAGTGAAATTTTGGTTTGCTAAATACTCCATTCCCTCGAGAATATTTTATACTTAAAATTGTCACATATATAACATTACATCTAATTTATCACTGTGTTACACTTCTTAGACTGAATATAGGACTTTCAGTTAATAGACAAGATTGTGCAGGTTTAAGGTATGTGTAAAACTACCACATTTGACACTATGGTCCAATTCTAACATGAAAATTATAGTACTTCAAACACGATGTGTCCGTTAAGTTATCATACTAATTTTTTGGCTAAGCATGTTAGTTAATACCTAAATTTCAAATAATTACATTGAACAAAATTACTTATGTATGAAGTGATATGTGGATGTAATTTATAATCATCTTTTCAATATTAGTAATATACCAACTAGAGAGGATGTTTAATAAAGTATTTGAACTCTAAACAATTTTTTGGTTGCAGTTTAGTGAGGTACTTATATTATAATACACAAGTATCACTAAGAGTATACATTAGTAATGTGTCTTGAATGATCATAGATATTTTCTCACTTGACGGTATGACACTAATAAATTCTTAATATTTTCTAAGATTTTCAATATTTTCTTAGGCTTATGAGGTTCAATGATCAAGATTTATGAATTTCTCTTGAAACATAAAGTATCCTACTTTTTGTCAATTAGAATTAATGTGCACATTAATGAAGTATGTGACACATGTATACATGTATTTTTCTCAACGCATTGGAATTAAGGTTACATTTTATGTGCATTGTTGATACATCAATTGAGTTATTGACCTTACATTTTATAATCGGGTTGTCAAATATAGCATATCACATATATAAATTGTGGTTACTTAGTATAGAGCTTAGTTATCAAATATATCTTATTACCCATATCTAAGTATTCTTGTGTTCTATATAGAACCGTATTTATTTGATAACTATAATAATAATTCACACCTTAGAAGCATATGTGTATGTAGTCATGACATAATTAGGGTTTACTTAGATGATAATCACTTTAACATCATGTGAGTCAAGCATGTAACTTCACTATGTTCAATGTTCCTAATGAGTTCCGTTTCATTAACTATAGTTAAGTTATCCATATCATTAGTTTATAGCCAACTAGGGTATGAGACCTATGAAATCCTTACCATCATTTTATATTTTATTGTTATTTATTATAATAATTATTATATATACACTTGAAAAATTTACATATGACCCATAATGCATTGATTTTTAAATTAATTGACCTGAAGCTAAATTATACATATAGAGACTAATATGGTAGATTTTCAACATTTAAAGGATTATACCTTTATTTAATATGGTAGATTTCCACCATTTCAAGGATTATACCTTTATTTAACTACAACCATTTAAAGGATTAAGTGGAAGCCACCATATGTGGCCAACCTGAAGTTAAACCTTACGTTAGGCAGAGGAAAGGACCCCAATGGGACACGACAGAGATGGGTAGCAGGCATTGTAAGGAACTCCCACGGGTATGTACATATGGATTTCTAGTTTTAGATCAATGAAAAAGACTACATCACAACCTACATCCATGGATGATTGGCCATGTTGACGATAGCGGACGAGAAGAACATCAACATCTCAATTATTAAGGTGGATGATGCCCAAGTTTTGGGGTCATATGGGGTCACACCAGATCACCTTGGCGAGCTAGAACCTTCATGAGGGAGTTGCATCATGTCCTGGAAGAGGGGGATGTCATAGGCGCCCTTGCCCACAACGCAGTGAACTCACCCTCAAGGGAACTTGGTGTGTGGGGTTGCGATTGTGCCACACACTTTGTATGCACTAAGCCCAGCCTATTGCACATGTGGTTGCATGGCAGGACAATCTTGGAAAAGTGAGGAACCTCATACGTTAGTACAAGATGGGAAAACACTTGATGGCTTCTTTGTGTATCTAAGACGGTACGTTAGACAATGTTTGGGATGTCCTAAAATTCCATTACATATATAATTGGTTTGATTTACCTAAACAAGGGGGTAGGATGAATAAAATGTCCTCATATATTATTGAAAAACTAAAAAAATTGTTAGAACCTGTTACACTAAACGAGATTACTCAAAACATAAAACACAATCAA
Source organism: Alisma plantago-aquatica (assembly GCA_963693085.1). Taxonomy (NCBI): domain Eukaryota; kingdom Viridiplantae; phylum Streptophyta; class Magnoliopsida; order Alismatales; family Alismataceae; genus Alisma; species Alisma plantago-aquatica. The sequence goes on from OY856415.1 coordinate 658,903,157, forward strand.
TCATCAATTAACCACATACCCAAAAATATGGATAAATTAAAATCAATTTCAACGTCAGCACCTGCTCAGAAACATTTGCATAAGAGCCCAACATCTTTCTTTTATCCATACTATGACAAGAATTTGATACAAATTGTTCTATCACCTTAGCCACAACATATATACATAGGATAACAATATTTATATATGCCACACAGATAAGCATTAACATGCTAACAAAATTTTGATTCGTTTGAAACACCATATACAAACTTTTCCTATCCGGACCTGAGAGTGTAGGGACGACTCTATGACACACTAGACATCTAATCAACTTTCTCAAAGATTCATTACTATAGCTCCTCTTTGCTGCCACATGTGTGTTTTTCATCACTTCTTATTACCTAAAAAGATGTGGCAAACCACAAGGGTGATCCCCATGTCCCAGCAAGAGATATAACCTCCAACAATGTTTATTGATTACAACATTTTTAAGTAATTAAATAGTTAAGCAGTTTAATCAGATATAACAAATAAGCTTGGCAGTACTGATGATTAACAATATACATAAAGGAGAAGGTAATAACTATCATTATTAGCCATACTATCATCCTTTATCTTGTTGACAATATAAGCAATTCAATACTGTATGCATATCTAGCATCATGAGCAAGTCTAGTAACATAGAATCTCTATCATTATGAATAAGTCTAGCCACATAAGCATAGCTAACAACATTAGCATGTCTAATAGGTTGAACGTATCAACATCAAAAGAAGAGATAACAACATAAGCACAACTATCTGGATAAGCATGATTAGCAGTATATGCATCTCTAGTTACAAAGACATGGCTAGCATGCTAAACATAACTAACAACATGAGATAGCTAGCATCATGATTATAATCAACAGTAGCAGTATAGTTATCAACATAGGCATGGCTATTGTATGTACACATCTACAATCTTAAGCTATCCACAACCTAAGTATGTCTACAATATCTTAATTGCATTAAGCATCATCTTTATGTAAAGATAACAAACAAGGGTTATCATCCAATGTGAAACGTCGTGTATAAACCTAAACAAATATGTGACATGGTTGTATTACATCTTTTATTATGACTTGGGGAGTTTGAATAGTACCACTCAAAGTCCAACTGACCACCGCTTGGTCACAATCAGTTCCATATAGGATCTAGGAAGAGTTGGACTCCAAGATCTTCTCCATACTCGATCAGTACGATTCTGCACCGCGGTGACATATAGTCAAACTGCAAAGCAGTGACATATAGTCTTGTAACTAGCTCATCTTGGTACAAGTCACGACGCTAGCATCTAGGGTATTCAAACCCAATCACTGAGGTACAACCACAGTTGTCCTCTAATCACATCATGTTATAATCACTGAGACCCAACCAAAGTCATTCTCAAAAAGTGGGATAGCTAGGTATGACCGCAGCCATCCTCCTGAAACACTTGGTGTCAGGATGACAAGCACCCTGCATACTCAATAGTATGTGCTTCGAGTTTCCCTTAGGAATACTCATTTCACCATCCGGCAAGTTCTAACACTGAAGATGGTTCTATGGCACAGGGCACTACATGATTAGAGTTTCACTTGATTAATTATCTCCAATTGGGTGAATTAAGCCTGCATCAAAAAAGTGGACATACAAACCCTAATTCACTTCTAGCAACTATTTCTATATAATAATTTCAGAAGATATAAAACATATGAGACATAATGTTCATCATCTCATCATTACATGATGTTATTCACTTGCCATTCATGAGACTGCACTTGTCATCATACTATCACAATAATCCTTTTCACAATATCACAGGGTATCAATCCTTATCAACACCAGAGGATTACACCTCATTCAGGGCTCAACCATGCCCAAAGGTCATTAAGACCATCATATTATCACATGATATAAATCCTTTTCGCAATAGCACAGGGTGTCAACCCTTATCAACACAAGAGGATTACACCTCATTCAGGGCTCAACCATGCCCAAAGGTCATTAAGACCATCATAGTATTCCCTACAAGATCATCATTATCTTTGCATGCCTTGTAGCAAGGCTCAACAACATCACTTACATATATTACACCGTATCAACACAATATTGCATTAATAAGTTGGGATATATTCACAAACAATCATAGCAGGGTTAAATTAACATTAAGAACATTCCTTTATCACATCAACATGCAAGGAATCTAGATATGATTAACCCTTATCATATTCATAATGCACATGTTTAGCATAAGAAAGTATCAACCATGTGGCTATGATAACCACCAATTAACATATTAAGGTTATGATCATATTAAGGAGGTTATTCCACCATCATACCATCATATAAGAATGTTAAACATGAATACTCATCTTTATCTATTTGCATTAGAGTTAGGTTCAACAAGATAAATCATATTAATGTTACTAATTAGCACTTATACCCAAACCCTAACTCACGACATCCCCATTGGATCATGGATGCATAAGGTGAAGCATCACCATTACATTCCATACCATTCTCAAGTATGAACCCACACATAAATCAATGTGTAACCATCGGGTTATAGCATACTAGGGTTTCAACAACAGTAACAGAGTACTCCATGATTGTATTAGTTATTCAAGGACTATTCATACCCCATTACCATCATTTAGTTATATTAAAGCTAGGTATAACAAGCTATACCTCATTAGGGTTACATATCAACACAATATGATTATCATCCCTTCTATTCATATGAGTGAATAGGTAAGACTACCTTATTAAGGGTAACCCTCCATTTGTTCCAACGTCTTTCAACCCATATCTCCATACCACTATGTCACCCAGAACCATTGGATGTTTAAAAGCTAAGACCATTAGTTGTTTACATAAGTAAACACATTAAATGAATCATATATAATGTTATTGAGCTTTGATATATAAAAGTCACCATTTAACCCTAGACATCCTTTGATTATCAACAATAAGGGTTCTGTTGAGAGTAGGATAAAACCCATAATCGAATGTTCATTTAAAACAAGCCATCCATTGTCAACAAGTAAGCTCCTTAAGTTGATCATATAAAGGAAACCATCTAAATCACATTATTAGGACCAACATATTACATTAGCCATCATTCTAATTTATTGGAGGAATAAACATTAGAACTTGACCATTGGGTCAAGTTCATATGTTAAAACCATCAATTATTGTATAGGTCCGACCATTGCATCAAGTGACCCAAGAAACCATTGGTCTAAGGCTTAATTGATGCTACAACTATATGATTAACTCACCATAGGTTGTGGAGACGTGATCCACCATCATTAGTGATCATTAAGTCACCATAGGTGGTTAGATCAGCACTATATTCACTAATCACCCTCAAATATCAAACTAATATCACCATTGATTGATAGCATCATCAGGGTACTTAGTTTTCAATCACTAAGCTTCTAATTAGGCCAAAACCTGACCTCAAGGGTGAACGTCAGTTGACACCCTTGGTCACTATCCTTAGTTGTCATTAAGACAACACCATCAGTTGTTGCAATGTTACCACCATTGAATCATGTGTTTATAGAAGAAATCAACTTTAAACCCTAAAATTGACCATTGGTTGATAGGTGTTTAGCACAATTGGTTGTCAAACCAACATGATCTAAGTCATAGTATACCTTGGGAATGACGTACACATGAATACAAGTTCATCTAGAACTGAAATCAGAATAAGGAACATTATAAAAATTGAAATCCAAGTCAAGCATAGCTTTTTAGTGCATGTATCATCATTTTCAAGCAAGAACATGAGCTAGAAAGCTTATGGTAAGCAATAAATGTAGAGCAAGTTATAAAACTTTCCTCTAGTTAGAAGATAAATTCCCAAACATAATAAAATACGAACATGTAGGATAGAAAATTCAAGTATAAGTTGTGAACTTGTCCATCTAGCACCTTTCTTCATCAAATGAGCAAACCCTAAGCATAAGGAGCGAGAGAGGTACAGTTTTAGAGCTTTAGAGAAATTTCTACCATGGAACAACAAGTTTCTACCCGGAGAAAGGTAGGAGGAAGGATAAAAAAGAACTAAATGGAGGAAATAATGGGATTCTTACTCTTTTAGGTCAAGATCACTAGAAGGAAGTTTTTCAAGCCCTAAAAGGAAGTCAATTGCAACCCTAGATTCTTTTTCCAAGAAGATCCCCTCTTTCTTATTCCTTAGATAGGAAATTCACAGTAGGACAGAGGGAGAACGAGGTTCATATAAGGAGGGAAGTGGTGGAGAGCAAATGGCCCATTTTTGTTCTTAGGGATAAGTATATGAAACTTTAAGATAAAGAAAAAGAAAAAGTTGAAGTTCTAGTATCTTTCCAAGTGTCCATGGCCTTAAACTATTAACAATATACAATAACACACACAAGAAGATCCCCCACCATCCATAGAGACATGATTATCCCTCATTTCTTTAATTAACAAGAAAAACAAATAATTCATTAGTTGATAGCTACTAAAGGTAGCTCATCCATGAAGGGGTAAACCCTAAAATACCCTTGGAGAAAATACCTTCAAACCAAGGATTAAATAGGTGCCCCATGGATCACCAAGATCAATAATGATGAGATAATATCCAAGTAATATAATGAAGGTGATAAATTGCAAAGAAAACCTCTCAATTGGGTAAATTACAAAAAAGTCCAAAATGTGCATAAAATTGCATAACTTGGTCAAACAGTGTCCAAATTGGACCAAATTTGAAACTTAAGCTTTTCTTATGATTTAAAAGCATATAAAAAGGTTATATTAGGGTTATGAGAATTCAATTATGATAATTAAGCTTATTCAACTCATTAAGCAAGTTTAGGAGCCTTACAAAAATATTCATAATTATGAGATTGATAATAAATTTACTCTCTTAATTAATATAATTAAAACACCACATTTTATTTTTTTGTAATCAAATGTAAAGAATCTTTAGTTTAGTTCCATTATTCAATTGGGGGTCTCAAATGGAATGATTAGATTAAAATGAGGATAATTTGTATTTTGTTGTTCAAATTTCAAGATAATTGAATCGAATAAAAATATGAATGCAATTTTAGCAAAAGAGGCATTCAATTTTGGAGGATATATAATAGCACAAGATCAAATTTAGTGCCAAATCTGGTATGTTACAACTCTCCACCCCTTAAAATTGATTTCATTCTTGAAATTAGCACAACCATGGTCTAGTCAGACTCTATTCTCCACCCCTAAAAGGATTCAACTAGAAATCTATGTCAAACTCAAGGTAATATTTTACCAACTACATTTTATCCTCTAGGGTTTTTCTCATATTTCCATGATTGTGACTTAGCTCCAGAAATCATCAATAAAATTCCATAAAATCAATCTTTTTTGTACATGTAGTATTATAAAGAAAGTAATTTTTGATGGGAAGCATTTCAATGAAAACATGAAATTGGCCAAAATCAAGGCAAGAATTACATCATAATTTCCATTTACCAGCATTCACTATACTAACCACTACTTGACCATACTAACTTCCTGACTCAATTGTGAAAATGAAATATATATGGGAACTATAGGGTCAATTGAGTAACTTCAATTATGGCATAGAAAATAAGGATATTATTATCTATAAATGGGGATTTATAAGTCAAACTTGGGGCTTCTTGCTTCACTATTCACCTTTCAACTACTAGGTTGTTCAATAGTTGTAATCACATGTTTTTTTTACATCCTAATTTGGGTTGATGATTATGTCTAGGATTTATAATTTTTCCCCAAGTAGTAAAAATTGCCTTGGCCAGGTCAGTATGCAAAGTGAGGAAACCCCACCACCACCTAAGTGGGTCGGGAGTAATTATGACAGAACCTTCACTAAACATCCTTCCTTAGACACCTCAACTCAATCCACTTACATGGTGATTTGATTGAAGGGTGTATTAGTCAACTAATTTCACCTAACTTTGTATTTCAATCTTAGGTAGGTAGGGTTAGAAAATCTAGGGTTGTTAGTGAACTATTTGCCTAAAATCTAGGTAAACTAGTTATCTAACCCTATTTTCGTTAGACATGCATGAGTGTCAATTGTTCATAGCTCTGATAGCAAGTTGTAAAGACTCAATCTTTACAATCAAATATATACAAAATTGTATCAAAAGTATAAAAAGTATTTATTGCAATCATGCTTTTAGATCAGAGTCATTGAAGCTTTAAACATAAGGTTACAAGATTAAAAACTAGATTGATTCCTATCTAGTATTTAATAGAGGACAACTTTTACATGTCTCTTCTAGTCCTTCTTTGTATCTCCTATCCACGAGTCCCTAGAGAGAGCAGAACCACACACAGACCCCATGAAGAGAAAAATATATAGGTCAGCTAGGTTGGTACTAATTTCAATTATTGAGTTATTTTAAAAATAAAGAGTTATGATATTGAATCTAGGTACAATTTCTTGGTGGAGTATGCGAATAAAAAAAGATGTGTGGTTACCATGCTAGTTTTAAAAAGGTACAATAATTTAGGGGTAACTATAAAACAATAAAGAGATCCTCAAAACTAACATCAAGAGTTCAAAATGAAATGGTTTTTCTCAAAAAAGATATCAAATTATTTGAAATGAAAAGATTTTTCCATTGGAAAAATCAAACTAATATTTTGTCTTCTTTAGTGACTAGATGCCTAGCGGTCTCCCCTCTATGAGAGAACAATACGTTTTCTTATAGGGGTAACCTAGTAGTGGGGACATCTAGTTGTCCATTATCCACTGCATAGGGTTCGGGGATATGACCCGCCGAATCTAGTGAGCCAAAGCTCTTAGCCAATATATTGAATTTTTATGGCAATATCAAAATTAACCAATATTTCAATTATTCAACAATGTTCAACATTCAATCTAGTCCCGGTGACCTTCAATAAGAGAGAAAGGTAATATTAATGTGGTTCACCACCTTCGCAAAATTATATGAATAAAATTAAAGAGGGAGATAAATAATTCAATAATAGAACCAAGAATTGAGTATCTATTTCAAATGAGAATTTATAGTTGAGATGTCCACTAGAATCAAAGATGCCAATGTATCACAAAATATACCAAGAGAGAACATACTAGGACTAGTTTTAGTTTCTTGGCTTAGAAATCATTTATTTGAAAGGTTTTTAGTTTTCCTTTAGGTGTTCATATTACTCCATGATTTTAATTAGGTTTTCCTTTACTTTTCGAAGTTTTCAATAAATAAATTGATCGAATTGAGTTTTTCATAAGGGAAAATTTTATTTTTCGACTATGCTGTGGTGTTTGTTCATACCTTGTATCCTCAATCATTATTCAATTATTACATTATCCATGATGATGGTTTAATTCTTTATAAGTGTTTGGGATGAATATATGATACACGTTACATAGTAGGGCCAACCCATGATAGATTAATGTATATCACACCCATATATGCACCTATGTATAAATTGTATTAATATATACATCTAGTATGGATCATGGTGCTACTCTATTAGGGCATTTCTTTTGAATATCAAAAATGATAATATAGGTAATTATTGGATTATTTATCAACTATTCTACTTTCCGTACCTATAGTTCTTCATATCCTCAATTTTATTCATTTTGTTTTCTCTATTACATTCTTACCATAAAGATAAAAATAAGTGTGAAGAAATAGTCAAATTAGGTAGACTTTGTAGTTTAAAATGGTGAAGTACATGAATCGAGAGTTTTTCTTTAATTTTTCACTTCTAACCATTCATTTCCTATTAAATTATATAGAATCATGCATATGTAATCCTTATGTATTGAATTAGGGCAATATAAATAAATAATTCAAGGGGTATGTCATGGTTTGTACCTACTATTTCATTTGACTTCTCATTTATTTCTATTTTAGACTAAGGTTGTTATAGCATGAAAATTGGACTATTGAAAGGGGTGATTGATAAGAGGATTTAGAGTAGAAGTACCTCTTGATGACCATCGGTAGAGGTTTGTTGATGTCTTTGGGGCATTCCCGAGATGGCATCTCAGCTAGGTCGCAAGGGAAGTGACATAAAAAAATTGGGGGCATCCCCTCATTATAGATGCCAACATGCACTATGGGTGGGAGTGTAAGTACAGATCCATGGGGTTCGTAGAGAAGTTCTATGGCCTCTGAAGTCAGAGATGCAAGTAAGAATGGAAATCATGTTGAGAGGTCATTCTCTTGGTTAAAATATGGTGAAGGAAGGAGACGGTGGTGACAACTCTTACTAGTAGTGGTGGCCCTTCATTATCTGGTCGGTGTCAGGGGGTCAAATCTTAGAGAGGGGGTGTTTATTGATGTCAGTGGATCTGAGATCTCCAGCCTCCAAGTCCATGAGCAAAGTCATGACTTCTATGCTGACTGATAATATTTATCCATTTTATTTACATCTTTTAGATATTTCTTCAGGATTGTTTTGTTGATTATTTTCTTAGATATGTAAACATCAGGATCAATAGATTTACAAGAAGTCCGGCCCCTATGTGATTGTGTGTTATAAGGACACAATCCACATGGTCCTTATTTGATTATTGAAATGAAAGAGTTGGTTTGTTTAGTAAAAGTATTGCGATTGGTGGTGATCCCATAGACCCCCAGTTCCTTTATCTTTTGATCTTGATTAGTTTATTCTTGTGCTTTTATTCTGTCCTTAGCATTAATCAAACTTTCAACAATCAGAATTTTCTTTCTTGTTTTAGCATTTGATTTTGGATTTCAATCATTTTCTTCTCATTGTCCCTTGGATCGATACCTTACTATACTAAAGTTAGCTTGGTGCTTACATCAAGTTGAAAATATGGTTAGAAGGTTAAACTGTAGGATTTTTCCTAGTGATTGGTGTGCAACGACACACATCACTGCCATGTCAGATCGGTAATTATGGAAAGTCTTTAGAGAGAAAGGTATGTGTGGGGTGATGTAGAAGCAAACATGGTGATGATTGTGCAGAAGGTTGTGAGAATGGATGATGGTGAGGGGAGTGAGGAAGGCAGCGGGGGGTGATCCTATCATTGGTTTTTTGATGTGGTGTCAAGGCTAGCAGTCTAGGTGTCTCTCTATTGCATGTCACCATGATTTTTTATCTGCATAGTTTCTTCTCCGTCTGACATTAGGATTCTGAGGTGTGGGTGGAGACCAAGGTTGTACTAAAAAACTTTGATGGTTGGGTATATGAAAGGAGAACATGCTGGTAGTGAAGGATAAGTCAGCACTGTTTTGATCTTGTGATGGTTGTTTTTGAACTACATGTGATGTTGGTGGTGGTTGTGTTTTGTTTGGAAGTTGAATCTTTTGTAAGGTTGAAGGCTAGGGCTATGGCGAGCGGGCTGAGCAGTTAATGGCACCTTTGTGTGTCCATGGAGGCATTTCGGTTTGACTATAGGAGGAGGGAAATTACCTACAATGGAAATGCTATCATTTCTTGATGAGGAGGCGTCATGATGGCTAGTAACATCCACACTAGCATTTCTTTGACTACAAGGTGGCGACCTTACTTTTCCACCCCGATAAGAAAGCTTTTCACAAGATTGTCTCCTCCAATCCACAATGTCCGGACCCTGCATCCCAACTATAGGCCGCGGGTTAAGGCCGTTTGAGATGCCGAGTTATCGGGGTCAGTGTTTTCGGATGAGGAAGCAACCCCTAGGGAATTTACTTAGTTGTTTTCAAAGCTTGTGAATGTCGGTTTCGTAGGGTTAATTGGGAGTTAGGGACGGTCAATGCTAGTTTGACCATTCATTGGTTTAGATATTAATTTGTTTTTATCCTTTTTTTCTTTAATTTCATTGAATTTCAAAATTTATATCTCTTAGGTTATGAACTCTATTGACTTGGAATTTTAACCACACCTTGAAGTCACATTAATCTAAATTTTAAAAATATGAACTCCCATACTCATGATTATGAGGTTGATAATAAATTTACTTTCTTAACAAATATAATTATAATTTTCTCATTTCATTTTTATGTGATCAAAAGCTAAGAATCTTTAATTGAGTTACATTAATCAATTGGGGGTCTTAAATGGAATCATAAGATCAAAATGAGGATAATTTATATTTTTCTTCTTGAGTTTCAAGATAATCGAATTGAGTACAAATATGAATGCAATCTTAGCCAAAGAGGATTTCAATGTTGGAGGATATGTATAATAGCTCAAAGTTGAATTTAGTGCCAAAATCAAGTATGTTACACTAATGAAACTTCTTCCATCCTTTGTTGTCTAACATGACTCACTAATGATCTCACTTCTTCATTTCAATAATCATGGAATCACATGTGACACTTTGATTGGAAACTTAGGATTCAATTTCACTATCTACACATTGTTGCATGAAACCCTAGCTTGGATATAATTCATTACTTACTTTGGTTAATCCATGATCTAGCATTATCATTTTGATCTCAAACCTTTCAATTTCATGGACCCTATTATCAAGCCATGACCCAAATTTTGCTAATTTTGGACCTTCTAGTGATTTTCTATGAATTAGTGATGATAAAAGAGAGAGACCACATATTTTCCTTTTTCCTTCTATTTTCTAATGAACCTTTTTACCAACCATTTGTCTTTTGATCTTGTAGTCAGCAAAACTTAATCTACCATGTAATTGTGCTCTTCTCAACCTTGGCTCAATAACTTAGGAGTGTTGAATCATGGAACCCATGAATAAGGGCCTGATCCAAACATGCTCCATGACATCATAAATGTTCTTCTAATTGTAGGGGTTGACAACCATAGAAACCCCAGGTGATTTGCCTCATCCATATAGTAAATGTAACTTAATTCCCTCTCAATATCTTTCTTTGTCCAATCTGACCTCAATTATGGACAATTTTCCTAACTTTGGAGCCCTAGTCACAGAAACCTTAATACATGCCACATCCACCCATTTATAAAGTAGGTAAATTTTTTATGTGTAATGTATATAGTGTAAGAAGATAAAGACCAAAGACAATGGTTACTATGTTTTGTTAAATTTTCATGCCAATGCAAACAAAATGGTTATGTTCTAGATTGTTGTTAATGTTCATGAACATATATTGATTATATTGCTTGGTTTATATTCAGTTTCATCAATTCAATTCTTTTCATGGTTATTTTGTGTAATAGATAACCACAAGAACATGCTATGTAAGTAAATTTTAACGTTTGTAACAATATTTTATGCTATTTGCAACATCTATATTATTTAATTATCAATTTTACATTATAATAGTTGGTTGTTTTCTATAGTCTTACAATTATATGTTAAAACAAAGAAATTGATAGTACATTATGTTTTACATCAAACACAATGAACATGGTTTCTCTCATTATCCTATGTTTGTAATAAAATTATTAATGAACCATTCTAATTCTTATTGCAGACCAACAAACTAATAACATATTTTTATTGTACACATAATACCTGGGTACCTGCATGTGGACCTACAATTTCTAGGTCGAATTTGGGTGTGTTGTTGCTCCATCCGTTTAACATTGCATCTTTTTAACCCACACCCATGAGATCCAAACCCACAATAACTGAAACCCAAACCTGACCCACCCACTCATTTAACAGGTCTATCCTAGGATTATTATATCTATTTTGAAATAGACCTTGACGACTCATGTCAATGATGATGCAATCTTGGTATCTAAATTGAAAATGTTGATGGTAGGGTTTATTTATCTTGTATGACTTGAGTATAGATCATTGATTTGATATTGAAGAATGTTGTGGAATCTACTGGTCTAGAATGTTGATATAGTCAAATATGATGAATGATTACACTTAGGGTCATCTTAGGATCTGATCACGCTATCATTTCTTAGACCCAGTTTGGAATCATACCCCGACATTGACCCATGTCTACTTTTTTAATACCCAAGATCTGTGACCTATGTTTAACATTAATTTTTCAAGATCTACTCTAATAATCAACATAAAGGTATATTAACTCCTATATGATCAAACTAGTGGTGTTGAAGATAAATGATTTGTTATGTGCTCTCTCGTGTGTTGTTTAGTTATATATTATATGAACTGCTACCCTCTACGATGTAGTCTTTTGATTTTTTATATGCATTTTGATGAACAATGTACATTAATAATAACCCACATCCATGATAGTTTTGATTTCCCTTCCTATATAGAAGGGACATATATTCACACACCTTTGATTACCCTTCTTTAACTAGAAGTGGCCATGTAGTCTGATACTTTTGATTGCCTTTATTGATTAGAAGTCGACATGTCTTCAAACACCTATGGTTTCCCTTCTTAATTAGAAGTGCACATGTCTTTGACAACTTTGGGACATGTATTTTGACGTGTTTGATTACCCTTGTTTAATTAGAAGTGGACATGTCTTGAGACACCTAAATATAATATGAGAATTCACTTTAAGGGAAGAAGTTTTCCAAATCAGTTCTTTTAAGATAAGGAAATGATTATACTTTAGTTATAAAAGAATTATGTTTTTTATCATGTCAAAAGTTTATGTTTTTTTATCAGTATCATACCATTTCATTCACAATGTTAGAGTGTTAATTTTATGAATTTAGGTAATGACATTTGATTGATGATGATTGTCATATATGTTGCTTCTTTTTTACTTGATATTTAAGCTACATGTTGATCTCTTGGACAATCTTTATTTTAGACACTCCACGAGACATTAACCAATGAAGGGGGATGTTCTAGTAATTATATACAATACTCTTACCATGTATCATTTTTTCAAGTTTTCTACATTCTCCGATCTTATACATTTTGCTTTATTATAATAAACATGATATTATTTCATTTTTGTTACATTTTTAGTGTGTATGATATGGTCCGTTTATGGACATGTGAACCAATCCCTTAAACACTATATATATGATTGGTATTGGTGGATAAATGATTTCATGACACCCATGTAGTTTAGTGCATTTGAATTTCTTTTTTCTCAATTAAGAGTTTTCCTATATATAGTCTAGAGATTATATCATATACATACTAATTTGCATTGTAGTTCAAAGTGAGTTGACATAGATATTAATGTCTTTGCGATAGCACACCTACTTTATTGTAGCTTCATCGAATGAAGGAGATTCACATACTGCTGAAGTCCTCCATAAGTTTCAAGAACTACCTTCTATAGGGTTGTAACTTTATTGCACTAAGTTCCTTTGTGTAAGCACTTGGATAGTCAAGCTTGAGTACAAGTATATTACATCACTATCCCATTTTTTTATTTGCACAATTGAAGTGCATGGATAATATCTTTTAGCTTTGTCTCCAACATAGAATATGCATAGCTAGGATGTCCCTTCCCCAAGATGCATTTACTTGTGTTGTCCATTGCATGTATACTGTATACTATTTCTTATTTAAAGGGTATGTCCTTGAAAGGATGCATAGACAAAGAGAAAACTTATGCACCTATTGGTCTTTCACTCAATAAGATATACATTAAATCTGATGTTCTTACTGACATTTCTTGGAAGATTAATGATGGATTGGGTGTGTTCCTTTATGAAGGCAACCTAGATGAAAGGTAGCTTTGACTTGCTAGTATGTGTGAATTCATTACAAGACTTCCAAAGTGACAAACATGTGATTGTACATAGTGTATTGAGCTGATTTTTAGTGGTTGAATTGGTGATAAGGGTTATTCATGCCTCTTCAAACAAGTTAAAGAAGGATTGTTTCATGTTCATGGCTTGACATATAAGTTTGCTAGCTTGCCAATCACATAGGTTATGAAATAAGGTATCCTATGCATTGTTGCATACTAGATAACCATCATATTTTTTGGCCAACCATAAGAAATTTACATAGATAAACATCATATTGGATAATGTGCCTTCTTGTTTTCTAATATTTAGTAAGGAGTGCATGATGGTTAAGCAACCATAAGAAGATTTCATACCTTTGTGGAAGGTTAGAAGACCAGATTGGTTCCCATTGTCTATTTGGAATTGTAGCTATCAAGGATTGTATCCATGATTAAGCTTAACTTGCACTAAGCTCAAAACAATATGATAAAAATTTCACAATAATATTTAAATACCGAACTAAATATTATTATGAAATATGTGTACCACTCAAATCAATTTCATATAAGAAATTTGATGATTTAGTGATTACATTTTAGGAATAACAAGAATTAGATAAACTTTCTAGATTCTGTTTCCCAGCTAGTTTTTAATATATTATGTATGAGATGATATTCCCACTCACCTTCTATAGATAGTCCTACATTTTCTATGACCCTTACTCTTTACTCTTAGATTTTGGAAGAAATTCCAAACTCTACATGTATAAGCCATGTTCTACCCATATTGTATGTGGGTCAAACCTATATGAGGAAGGAGAAGATCACATAAAGAAGTGGGAAACTTAATTAGGTTTCTTCAACTAGTTTTATCCATTAATTAGGTATAGAAGGTAGATGATATATTTTACATACACTAGGTTTAGATAATCACATTCTACCATTTCTACTTTGTTCTTCTTCTCTCATTACTTTCCATTACAAAAATCACCCTAGAACCATCAATGGCTAGTTTTAGGATTTGAAGGTGTTAAAGTGGGTTAAAGCAAACTCACACCTTGAGCAACATAATTAGATTCCAAGTTAATAAAAATATGTATCTTAATATGTGATTGGATATGACTAGTGTTTTGACCCCTTATTCATTGGCAGACTAATAGTTTAGTTGTGACAAGCTAAACCAACATTTCAAACCTTGTTGTGAATCATTGCTAGTTTCTACTCATCTCCCATTAGTTGACTAATGAGCTGGACTCCATTCATGACAACTGGACCTTTATTCAACAGACTAGACTAAGATATGATCTGGCTAGCGGTTGTTCTCCACTAGTTACGACCCAACTGTCTCGATTGGCAAGCCAATATGACTTAGTAGTCTGCCATGTGCATATCAAGTCTAAGTGAAAACTTAAGCAAGGAAGCCAAAGGTTCTAAAACTTTGGTTCTAAGTGTATTGGACATCTTATTAATTTTTCTATTGATTAATAAACTTAAATATACTTAATTATTATGTGTGACTTGAATGAGGGTTTCTACTTGATCATACAACACTTAAATTTAGGAATGACCTTGTACTTGCAAATGAATTTACTAGAGAAATAAAAGTTGTCAATTCCTTTTCAAACAAGATAAACATATTTATTAATTATTTGTCGCTTAATTAGAAATCACAAAAATCACTAGATTAAGCTTATAAATGTGATCAGAGTTTTCTCTTACTGTGGAATTGACTGGTAATATATGTATGTGTCATAACAAGGTGTTCTTCAACTCAAGATTTACCTAGAAAAATTTAGTATTAAACAAAAAAATCCAACTAAAGACATGTACCTATAAAAATTTGAAATTCTTGCCATCTACAACCACTAATCACCTCACTAGAGATCCTAAGAGTTTCCAACCCTACATAAGGTAATCAATATCTAATAGTTTACAAACACCAATAAACAATAGGTAAATATTATTATGTTATTTGTTGTCCCATTTTACATGAGGAGACCATATACCTCGAATACCAAATTTGAGAGAAATTAAGGTTTCAATATATCAAACCCTAATTTCAAACCAAGAACATGTTAAACATTGAACTAGTACTCCTCAAGAGTAATTCATGCATTTATATGCTAAATCATGAGTTAGGGGCTAAAATAAATGGAATATTCTCACAAAGTCTAAGACTCATTTCTACCCATGCCACACATGGCTTAAGTATGTGAGGTCTAAGAAGGTTTGATACACAAGTACTAAAAATATGAGGGAATTTCAGGGAAAATCACTGTAAAATAGAATTGTCTCATTGATTAGTTTGGACACTTAATTAATTGTACTAGAGTTGCTAGGAACATCTTTAATTGAATTATTTGCATATGCATCACATGTATCTCCACATCATATATAAGATACACTTTGTTTCTTGCATCAACCCCCACACTCTTCAGACCATTCTTGATTTTTATCATGCTTCTGTGAAGCTTACCTTTATCTATTTAAATTCAGTTGTGTAAAAAGATATTGATTGAATAAATTCTTAAATTGTCTCTTAAGCATAGCACAAAAATCACTCAGTCAATCTGATAATTGTGATTATGGTTTTCTTTAAACTTGAAATCACCATGTAATATAGGTATGAGTCATAACAATGTGTTCTTATATTCAAGAATGTGAAGAAAAACCCAAGATTTTAGAAAGCTCTGCCAAGATGGATTTCTCCAAAAGAATCCACCAAAAGACTTCAATTTAGGTCATATAAAGAAGAAAGGTGGATTAGAGACAAGAAACAGGGTTCCCATGGTGAATATAGGGAATTATAGTCTAGATGGTATGTGGAGAGAAAATAAGAAGAATAATATGAGAAATCAAGAACTTACTTAAATATTATCCCTTTTTTTATTAAGAATATGTTTCAAATCTCGAATCTAGCACAATTATCCAAAATCTCTAGGGTTCTATTTAGGAATTATATATAGGTTAACTACTTGGGATAATCATGTTTAAGACACTTCATATTTTATGTGCATCCTAATATTTAGTTGATTGAGGAAAATGACTAAGTAAGTGGTGATATTAAACTATTGGTGACCAAGAATGACCAACTAGTGATCCTTAAGTCACTACGAGTAGGCCTTGCTAGTTGGTGCGGCCAACAATCAAGTCAACCCTCCTGACAGATAATCAATATAAATGCAAAGGGGACAACGATCCATGTTCACTAGTGGTTAGAAGGGCAATTAGTTGACCTTACCAAATAAAAAAATCCAACTAAAGGCATGCACCTATCCAATTTTGGACTTCTTGCCAATAACGACCACTTATGGCCCTCTAGTGAGACTAAGCATTTTTCTAACCCTATACAATGTCCATATCAATGTCAAATAGTCTATAAACACTCCATTTTAAAAAATTATGATATTATTTCTAATCATACTACTAGACCAAGAAATTGTATATCCTTAAAACATTAATTTAGAGAAATCAAAGTGTCACTTTACCAAATAGTAGCT
Organism: Alisma plantago-aquatica; assembly: GCA_963693085.1. Taxonomy (NCBI): domain Eukaryota; kingdom Viridiplantae; phylum Streptophyta; class Magnoliopsida; order Alismatales; family Alismataceae; genus Alisma; species Alisma plantago-aquatica. The sequence goes on from OY856415.1 coordinate 658,920,209, forward strand.
TAAACCTAAAACATACTAATAATATATTAAAACTTGAGACATGTTAATCACTAAATCAATACTCCTCAAGAGTAAATCTCACACCTATGTGATAAAACATGAATTAAGGCTAAAGTTGAAAAAACATGGTCTTACAAAGGTTAAGTCTCATTTATTTCCCATGAAAAATATGACACGTTCAGAAGTGGTCATGCTTAATTATCAGAAAGATGAGGGGGTTACATGAAAAAAATACTATGAGAAAAGAGGGGCTCAATAATTAGTTGGAAGAGTGCTAATTAATTATCTTAGAGTCACTAGTGCTAATATTATTTGGGTAAGTACAACACATATTTTTGCATCGGCTATAACATGCCTCATTCCACACACAAACCCCATGTTATATGCTCTCTAAATTGATTCTTGATTGTCTTCTCCCACAACATTCCTTTCTCTTGACTTGTGATATACTGTGCGGGAACTATCAGTTCTCATGCGTGAGATGCCGACCAATTTATGCCTAGGGAGAATGATTCTTACGCTAACACAATACTCTATCTTGGATGGGGCGACGAGAAGTGGAAACAGTCTTCGAGTATAATGACACTTCGCTGAAGAAAAAGGAGGAAGAAGATTTTCACCAATTACCTAATGAACCAAGCTAAATGACCCAAAAATCATGCCATGTTTGTGAGGGAGTTTGTTCTTGAAATTCTTCCAACTCAAATCAATTTCAAGAAATCAACGATATTCTTTTTCCTTCCAACTCAAAAGATGCACGAATAGTGAATTATACAGAAATATGGGAATTATATCCTTCTAAAACAAATATGAAGAGGAATGCGATCTATACATAGGAGAGAAGATTATAAAGAAAACCAATGTTTCAAAAATCAACTAACTTGACTTCATCAATCCTAGGAAGATAGATACCCAGAATATCATCTTTGATTCTTTGTCTTCCAGATCCTAAATCTTCTTCTCTCTATGGAATTTCACATCTTAGAGACGAATAGAAAAGTATAAGAGTTGCTAGGGTGTTAAGTTATTGATATAGATCAAGTGAGGTGCTTGGAACAATTACAAACAAGTCCTACACTACATGCTTCATTTCAACAAAGAGTGTCGTCAGCTGAATTGTTCCTGGTAAGAAACTCAGATGATGCAGTTGTCTAGTGCAACTCAAATATACTCCAAAAAAATTAACATTTAATATATTGTATGAAATAAAGTTTTAGAGCTACAATTATAAAACCATCTCATTCATATTTACCAATAAATAAAAATCAAACATGACACTCATATATTAAAGTCTATATAGCATGGTTGGCTGAGTATACTTGGGTAAATTCACCCAAACAAGAGGTCCATACAACAATAAAAAATTCTAGAACTCTAACTAAGAATTAATTTGAGTTACCTAATCTATAAACCAATTCCAAATCAATCTTAGTTAAAATTAAAACACAAACAATCATTTACTACACTACTATACATATCACTAAATTTCATTTTCACAATTTCTTATAGAAAATGCTATCATTTTGTAGAAATTCATGAATTGAAGTTCACTAACTTGAAGAAGTACACATAACAAATTTTGACAAACCCTAGTATTGTTTAAAACTGTATGCAAATTTATATAAATTAGACCCATATTGGATTTTTACATCACACTAAATATCTAAAAGTTGAACTTAGAATTTGTAACCCTAGATTACCAATAAAGTCCAGGCATGGTCATAATAGAGGCATGTGGGGGGGGTCCAACCTATCAAAGATGAGGAGAATCTATTTCTTTTTAACCCTCCCCTAGTACCCAATGAGATTTGACCTCACGATCTAAGCTATAACCAACATTGAGCTTTACCGATTGAGCTAGTTGTTAAGTGCCAATCTTATGAAACCCTAATTATAAGTTGATATTGAATCCCCAGTAAAAATAAGTAACTCAAAACTTATAAGATTTATGAATTCATTTTCTTGTGTAATTGAGGTAAAGCCATGTAAACTAGTGTCTCTAAATTTTTCTACTTTAATATAGTACACCAAGTTCACAATGTATTAACCAAGCAAAGTTGATCTAGTGGATCCACTAACATGCCACCAATGAAGAGACTCAGGTTCAACCCCTGGAACCAATGACGATTTATCTCCTTCCACTCATCCCGGTGTTTGGCTGGACTAATTGTGCGGCAGGGGTTGTTCACTCATACAATGGAAAACACATAAGAGAGGTTTGCGAATTGAGGTGGTCACTGTGTGGGGTTAGACTAGCTGGTGGAGGCGTATTACAACCCCAATTTTTGGGTTCAATTGGGTGAGAAATGCAATTTCTCACATTAAATATATTTGGAAAAATAATGATACAATTTTTTGTGAATAAATTGATTCCGTTTACAATAGCCTTGATTTTTGTGTTGTGGGCTTTATTGGCTATTGGGCCCAATAACAAGGAAATTCAATTAGTAAATGAATAATTGAGTTTTTGAGAAAAGAAAGGTGTGGAAACCTCTAGAAGGCAAACGAACTTAATCCAAAGGTGGATTTAGTGCCACATGGGTTCCTTGGGTCCCAAGGAGTCCAAAATTGCAAAGATAAAGCAATACAAAAAGAAAAGATCAATTAGATATTTCTTTATTAAGAAAGAAATTGAAAACAATGATAAAATGTGGAAAATAAGTGAAAAGAGGTATAATTGAGTTATCCTTGGTGGAATTTCGTATCCCAAGGATTCCTAATGATAAAAGGAATACAAATGAGGAAAACAAAAGAGAAATAAAGAGAAATCCTCAAAAAGAGGTATTTTAATAAGAATTAAACATGATAATGAGAAATAATGCATTTAGATGCATCTAGAAGGATAATGAGTATCCAATAAAAAGGATTTCGAAATATTAGAGTTTCTTGGGGTCTAAGGAACCCCAATGAAGGAAAAGAAAAAGAAAATACCAATAAAGCAAAATAAGCAGAAAATGTGATGCTTAATGAATGAATTCCATGGTATTATTAAAAGGGTGATATTTTCTACTAAAGGAAACTATAATTTCGTGCTTATGGAGTAAAAGTCAAGCATAAGAGAGACTAGGAGAAAGGATTTTTAAAATCCTAATATCACAAGAAGAAGGAATATCAAAGAAATATGAGAGAGAGAGAGACTTGCTTTTTCATGAAGGAATCTGATTCCAAATAGGAGAGGACCTTATTTCTTCGTGAGAAAGCATCGTAGGGCGTTGTTACCCTCATCTATAAAAGGAGAGAGAGTTATGGGTCGAGTCTAGGAGAGAGATCCCACACATCCTCTTTTCTTCTTCTTTTCTTCTTGTTTTTGGCATATAAACCCTAACTAAGAGGGGTTGCGTGATCATGAAGTCTTGAGGCAGCAAGTATGGGTTGCAATGAAAGTTGGATGCTCCATGATGTCGAGGAGCTACATTGCCATCGGGGCCATGCCCTAAACAAGTAACAACGGCAGCCGCACGTCCGCAACACCTGTTGCAGGTCACACACTAGTTCTGCCCAAACCAACCGCATGGGCCGCAAGCTGGGCGGTGCCCCAGGCACGGCGGAGGGTGGCGGGGCTAGGGCAGCCTCTGGTGGCAGTTCTCGAGTCCCCAGGAAGGTCAGGTGGACCTCCGAAGAGCTACAGATCACGGCAACTGCAGGGAGATCGCGAGGAGGAAGAAGGCTTCGACCGTTTGACGGAATTACCCCCCCCCCAGGTATTGAGGAAACAGATCACTTATCGAGGGCAAAAATGACTTTTGATTATATTCCCAAAGCAACAAGCAATGTTGCATGGGAACAAGGCTACGTGGCGCCTCCCTATTGGCCCAAGTAAGGTTTTATTACGAAAATCATATCTATTTAACCGTAGCTCGGATGGATGTGCATTATACATAAATTTTGATCAAGAGAACTCAAGGAATGCAATAAAAATATATTTGAAGCCTAATTCTAATTGCAATTCGAAAAGTAATGGAAGTTATTAACTTTAATGAATTAATGGTTAAGAAACCCTATTTTGAAATAATTAATGTGTTTAGTGGGGTTTAATGGATGATTAAAGTTGATATTATCCTATTCATCATGAAAAGGAACATTAGGAACAAAAAGGATGAAATTTGCACGAAATTGGTTTAATTTAGAAATTCATGTGCATAAATATGTTTTAATGGGCCTTGAAACCCTAATATTGGTAAATGCGACTCTTAATGGCTGTAATTATTCAAAATCATGAATAAAGCTAAGATATAATGATACTAAGCTATTTCGAGCATTAAAGTTCCTAATTATGGTTAAATACCCTTAATGTGGAAATTAGGGTTTCCTAGTGGATAAAAGGTGGAATTAATGATAAATAATGTTCATATGAGTATTATACCTATGAATTGATGATAAACGAGCATAATGACTTTGTCATAGATTAAAAAGGATAAAAATGGTAGCTTTAATATAAAAGAGGATAATGAACTTAATTGATGGTTAATTGTGCATTAGTCTAGAATTAGGGTTATGTGTTTGTAAAAGGGTAACCTTAATAACTTTCGTGAAGGATAGATGAGAAAATTAGGGTTTAAAAGGAGAAAAGGGAAGTAAAACCCTAATTGCAAAGTAAACCCTAAAAAGAGGAAGAAACCCTAAAATGAAATAGAAACCATAAGTAGCAAGATGGTTTGGATAGTTTTTAATAAAAAGGAATTGGATGTATATTTCAAGATTGAACTGTGTACTTGCTTGATTCTGGATTACTTACTTGTTTGGACTATTCTTGCATTTGAGTCTGCCTGACAAGTATGTGGTTACGCCTATGAATATCCCGAATTAGTTTCCCAAGGATTTTTGAGGTTTTATCGATGACACGAGTTAAACTGTTGGTTGCATTTAATTCTTGCAAATTATAATGTGGATATGACTACCACCTAAGATATGTGCCTACTAGCTCAGATCCTAGTCCCCTCTGTATCTTAATAGATTGACCTAGTATATGGCTACCGATGGGGTAGGTCCATCAGGTCATTGAATGACTTAGTACATGGCTACCAATGCGGTAGGACCATCAAGTCACCATGAGTCAGGGATTGGGCTACCTTTGGGTAGGGCCATGTGACTCCATAACCCTAGGTATTGGCTACCTATGTGGTAGGGACATGGGGGTAAGGATCTACCATATGAGAGATGTAGTATCCATATCCACTACAGGGACAACACAGAGATAGGGGATAGGTAAGGATTGAGTAGTATTTCTTAAAGTGTAATCTTGGATGTTAAATGATATTTGGATGACTACATTGTTATTATAGTTGAACGATTATTGTTTCCCCCACATACCAGCTTCTTGTTGACCGACATTTTATTTGTCGGCATTTTAGGTACAATGAAAAGAACAAACAGTAAAGTGGCATATGTGGAATTAAATGAGAATTAACGTGCACATCAGGATTAGTTAGATCAGTATCTTCATGGTTAGAAGTTTAGAAATCCCAGTTTTTAAAAGGGAAGCAAAGTTTTATTTTATACCAGTTTTCAGTTTAGTTGGTAAAGTTTATTAATTGTTATTGATTATTTGTCGAACCTTTGATCCGGGTTATTGGTTATCGGCTCTAACCTTTCGGTCTCCCTTAATTGGGAGTTACCGGGAGGCAGGTTCGTTACAATTGGTATCAGAGCGAAGGTTCCTCACTTAATCTTTAGTAATTATTAAATTTTACAAATTCTGTAGAACCCGAGGGAGTTATTAGAGGATTGTCCAAAAGATTGAGGTGTCTAGAAAAGGATCACATATGGGGGCTGGAAATATTTTCCTCCGCACCGCTAGTCAGAATATGAGGACTCCCAGATTGTGTGACTGCCTGGCTGATGTCTTAGGATATGACTCAAAATAAGATACCTTTAGGACTCTCTGATCTTGTTCATCCTTTCTCAACTCAAATTCTATTAAGGACCTTAAAGATTAGGGTTTCCTCTCTTCTCCTCACCCTCTTGAGGTATGGGTAAGGTTAATAAGGCCTAAGGAATCGTCCACCAAATTAATGAAAAGCATGTAAATAAGATGCCATGGACATAAGCTTAATAGATTAAGCGCAAACTAAAGAAAAGATACATGCTTAGGTCGTATGACACGAGTTGTCATGGCCCTCAGGAGAGACCTGAGGATAGACCTCCTTGTCAGGAGGATGAGTAGAGAGAGTTAGTCTTAGAGGTAGAGACCTCTATTAAAAGTAGAGACCTTGCACCTCCTCTGAGGATGATGTTAACCCTAACCCTAAGTGGAGGTTAGAGAGAGAGATGATATGATGAGTTAGATGTCTTGGTTGACTAGGTGGACATGCCTTTGGAATGCCATATGAGACATGAGAGGTTGGATGACCTAGCAACTTTGGCAACCCAACCATGGGAAGGGTCATGCATGTTTGAGTGAAGGATAGCTCCTTCATTGATGAGGTTAGTGAAGAACCTATAGAAACCCTATAGGCTTATAGGGGATAACATGCACCCTGAGTATGTCAGTGGTACGACAGTAGGTTGAAACCCTGGCTAGGATAGCTTATGAGATAAGAGCTATGGATACCCTAGAGCAAACATAAGCTGAACATAGGCTTCACTCAGGTAGGGGCATTCTTATGAGCTTGATCCTTCATGAAGAAAGGACCTCTTATAGAGAGGTTGGTTGTAGGATTAGCTCTAGAGAGAGAGCAGGACCCCAAGCAAGAAGGTTGGAAGCATAAAACCCCAAAATATGAGGAATAGTGGGGATTCGAGGATGATGTGACCTAAGTGGATGATAGTGGTTGCCTCATGCATGATCCCTAGAGGCTGATGATATCTTGGTTGCCTTTAGAGGAACCAAACCCTAGAGAGAGGATGACGCTTCTGGTACCTATGTGCCTATGGTATAGGTGTTTACCTTCTGAGATGGGAAGAAGAATTCCTTAGACCTGGAGAGGTTTAGTAACAGGTTGTGAGGCCTTGTACCTAGTTGGTTGTCCTTGAGGAGGACTCAACTCTGAGGTGTTGCTCAAATAAAAGGATCATGGGAGTACATGACATACCTTGGACATGTTTGATTCGTGGTTAAGAGTTTGAGCATGCAGTAGGATACCCAAAGGAGAACCTAGTGTTCCTAGGCCTAAGAGGGGAAGCAGTGTATCCGATGCTCGTAATGAGATTTGAGTCTCTATAGTTTCGAGCATGGTACTCCTTATGCATAGAGGAAAAAGGAAACCCCTTAAGTTAAAGGTATGTTTGATGAACCCTCACAACTAAGTTGATCTAATGTTGAGGAAAGAGAACAAGTATGACCTAGCATTGTTTAATAGGTGGTCTGCTTGTGCCTTAGTAGCTGCTGGGTTAGGCATGCTCATGAGAATGTAAACCCTAAGGATGGTTGTGACCTTGTTGTCAAGAGTTGTAGTTTCCTCCCATCCTGGGAGAGGGACCCTTTGGTTGGGTGTTTACCAGTTTTGTTGGTTTTGAGGTAACCTAAAGAGGTCTCATAGCATCTTGAGAGACTAAGTGAAAAGTACATGGCATGAGAATGAACCTGTAGACCCATAGATAACCATCTCTACGTGCATGTGGATGTGTTACCATGGAGGTAACCAATATGGGGCCTGACCAAGGTAGGCATGTCTCCATGACCCCTGTGAAAGGATGAAAGACAACCCAAGAATGCAGACAAAGATGATGAAGGATTGGGTAAGGTTCTAGGTTGGACATGTACTAAATAGAATCCTAAGTCTATCCTAGGGTCAGGTAGGGATAAGACCGATGGAAGAAGGAGTTGCCTAATTCCCTAGTTGCACATGACCATAGGGTCGGGAGGTAACAACTATCATTATATGAGGGCCGTGGGTTAGGAGATTGATCACCTTCATGAACTCATGGGACCCAAAGGGCAGATGGGTAGGGCACTCTCTAGATGCATAAGGGAAAAGGGATGACTCCAAAAATGCCGGCACCCTACAAACCTAGAGGAGATGACCAAAGATTGTGTGGTGACCAAAGTGGGTTCGAGAACAGTTTTCCATGGAAGTAACTTTAATATCGGGATGATTGTGATGTAGAGACATGTGTGGCACATTTCAACTCAGATTTAAAGGTGTACTGGCAAGGTGGGATGTACCATATCTACTCTTGGAACATGAATAACTCTGTATTTGGACTGCAGCCAAATGCTTATTTCCTCTTGTTATGGGAGTGAGAGATAGGACAATACACATTCCATACACCAAGAATAAAGATGGTGTGAGTTGAGATGTTGCTACAGAGACGATAACATACCCTGGTGGAGTGAATGATACATGGATGGTTCACAAACACTAAGAGAGTTAAGGTAGTCATCCTATAAGGATGCTTCTAGTAGAAGCTTTGTGGAATTTGCAAGTTATACAAGGTTGAGTTTGATCACCAAGAAGATGAGCTCAAAGTGTTCTCAATCAAGATAGACTTAGAATTCGAGTTTGAGATGATAAGTGAAATACATGGAAGTGTATGTCTTCAATATTACCTAACACCTAAGGATAAGAAGTGGTAATGAATGCTCAGGTTGAGGTATAGCTGCCTAGTTTAGCTGAAGCTAGAAGAAGTTGAGGTTGCTAGGACTTAAGTTGAGAAAAGAGATAAGTTTGGCTAACACCCAGATGTATCAATAGTGGTTAATCAAGTAAATGATTGTTGGTTAGCTAGCCTAGTCCATGATATAATGAAAGGATGGTTGTAGAACCTTAGATGCACTTCTTTGGAAAGGAAAGTGATGAAACCCTGATGAGAGTGGTTTAGGGTTTCCGAGGTATCAAGCTTGAGGAATCATGGCATACAGGAGATCATGGTTTTAATATCACCAAACATCGTGATACTACAAAGATAGTAAGTGATAGTAGCACTTTGGTTGCTTGATATGAAGTTGCATGTGATAGGTGACCATGCAAGCCAGGGGTGAAGGACGAACACCAGTAACCCAGTGCTTTGACTTTAAGGTTAAAGAATCCTCGAGAAGGAAGGGGAGTGCACCACTATGGATGTGGTGGTAAATCTTCCTTAGATCGTAGAAGGTCAAGATGCAATATGGGTTATGGTAGATTGCCCTACCTGGATGACATGACAAGGAAAGGAGTACTGTCAAGGGACATATTTTGTTGAACTACTTAAGAGAGAAAGATAGTTCAACCACACCATGATGTGAGTTCAAAAGTTCTTGAGTATGACCTAAAGGTTCACTCCCATGAGGTGGAAGTAGATACTTGAAGAACTCGATGTTAGTACAGTTTAGCACCCCATACTAATGGTTAGTATGATCCAGACTAGAGGGTCTGATGAGAGCATGTGTGCTCATTCAGGGTGACACAAAGAGACAGTTCTTAAGATGTGATGTTAACCACCATAGCCTATTATCGGGATGAAAGAAGTTATATATGGAGGTTGTGTCGGTCACCACTTCATTATGAGGATGTTGGTGAAGGAGGCCTCACGAAGGTCAGAAAAGAACCAAAGTGTGTGCATATGAATTCGATTTGATCGTGCAATGGCTGAGAGAGAGCCCAGTGGTGACATGAGTCACGAGTTGATGCAAAGTAGACTGACATGCAGTTCACTATGGGAGAATATGTGATGTGAAAATCCGACCCCTCTAAGCTACAGTTGAGAAAGCTGAGTCCTTGATATATGGGTCCATTTGAGATGGATTGGTGGAGATGGTTGTGTTTAGCCTTGCCCCTCAGGATAACATGATGTGTAATATGTTCCATGAGTCTGATCTAGAGCACTATGTGAGGTACCCAAGACATGTGCTGAGCCTTGAACCTATTCAGCTTTTGAGAGGCTAAAATGTCTTGAGTCACCTATGAGGGTACGATATACCAAGGTAAGAAAGAACTCAGATGGAAGAATATGAGATGATGAAGGTTCTTGGGAAGCACCATGGAAAGGGTAAGGCCACATGGGAGCCATGATGGACACAAGAAAGGATTATCCTGAATTGTTTGTTTGCTTGGTGGAATTTTGAGGGCAAAATTCCTATAAGAGGGGAAGGATGTTACAACCCCAATTTTTGGGTTCATTTGGGTGAGAAATGCAATTTCTCACATTAAAGATATTTGGAAAAATAATGATACAATTTGTTGTGAATAAATTGATTCTGTTTACAATAGCCTTGATTTTTGTGTTGTGGGCTTTATTGGCTATTGGGCCCAATAACAAGGAAATTCAATTAGTAAATGAATAATTGAGTTTTTGAGAAAATAAAGGTGTGGAAACCTCTAGAAGGCAAAATAACTTAATCCAAAGGTGGATTTCATGCCACATGGGTTCCTTGGGTCCCAAGGAGTCCAAAATTACAAAGATAAAGTAATAAGAAAAGAAAAGATCAATTAGATATTTATTTATTAAGAAAGAAATTGAAAATAATGATAAAATGTGGAAAATAAGTGAAAAGAGGTATAATTGAGTTATCCTTGGTGGAATTTCATATCCCAATGATTCCTAATGATAAAAGGAATACCAATGAGGAAAATAAAAGAGAAATAAAGAGAAATCCTCAAAAAGAGGTATTTTAATAAGAAATAAACATGATAATGAGAAATAATGCATTTAGATGCATCTAGAAGGATAATGAGTATCCAATAAAAAGGATTTCGAAATATTAGAGTTTCTTGGGGTCCAAGGAACCCCAATGAAGGAAAAAAAAGAGAACATACCAATAAAGCAAAATAAGAGGATAATGTGATGCTTAATGAATGAATTTCATGGTATTATTAAAAGGGTGATATTTTCTACTAAAGGAAACTATTATTTTGTGCTTATGGAGTAAAAGTCAAGCATAAGAGAGACTAAGAGAAAGGATTTTTGAAATCCTAATATCACAAGAAGAAGGAATATCAAAGGAATATGAGAGAGAGAGAGAGAAGCTTGCTTTTTCATGAAGGAATCTGATTCCTAATAGGAAATGACCTTATTTCTTTGTGAGAAAGCATCGTAGGGTGTTGTTACCCTCATCTATAAAAGGAGAGAGAGTTTTGGACCGAGTCCAGGAGAGAGATCCCACTCATCCTCTTTTCTTCTTCTTTTCTTCTTGTTTTTGGCTTATAAACCCTAACTAAGAGGGGCTGCGTGATCCTGAAGTCTTGAGGCGACAAGTATGGGTTACAATGGAAGCTGGATGCTCCATGATGTCGGGGAGATGCATTGCCATTGGGGCCATGCCCTAAATAAGGCACGACGGCAGCCGTACGTCTGCAGCACCTGCTGTAGGTCGCACTCTAGTTCTACCCAAACCAGCCACATGGGCCGCAAGCTGGGCGGTGCCCTTGGCGCGGCGGAGGGTGGCGGGGCTAGGGCAGCCTTTGGTGGCGGTTCTCGAGCCCCCAGGAAGGTCAGGCGGACCTCCGAAGAGCTGCAGATCGCGACAACTGCAGGGAGATCATGAGGAGGAAGAAGGCTTCGGTCGTTTGACGGAATTACCCCCCGGGTATTGAGGAAACATATCACTTATCTAGGGAAAAATGACTTTTGATTATGTTTCCAAAGCAACAAGCAACGTTGCATGGGAACAAGGCTACGTGGCGTCTCCCTATTGGCCCAAGTAAGGTTTTATTACAAAAATCATATCTATTTAACCGTAGCTCGGATGGATGCACATTATACATGAATTTTGATTAGGAGAACTCAAGGAATGCAATAAAAATATATTTGAAGCCTAATTCTAATTCAATTCGAAAAGTAATGGAAGTTATTAACTTTAATGAATTAATGGTTAAGAAACCCTATTTTGAAGTAATTAATGTGTTTAATGGGGTTTAATGGATGATTAAAGTTGATATTAGCTTTTTAATCATGAAAAGGAACATTAGGAACAAAAAGGATGAAATTTGCACGAAATTGGTTTAATTTAGAAATTCATGTGCATAAATATGTTTTAATGGGCCTTGAAACCCTAATATTGGTAAATGCGACTCTTAATGGATCTAATTATTCAAAATCATGAATAAAGCTAAGATATAATGATACTAAGATATTTCGAGCATTAAAGTTCCTAATTATGGTTAAATACCCTTAATGTGGAAATTAGGGTTTCCTAGTGGATAAAAGGTGGAATTAATGATAAATAACGTTCATATGAGTATTAGACCTATGAATTGATGATAAACGAGCATAATGACTTTGTCATAGATTAAAAAGGATAAAAATGGTAGCTTTAATATAAAAGAGGATTAATGAACTTAATTGATGGTTAATTGTGCATTAGTCTGGAATTAGGGTTATGTGTTTGTAAAAGGGCAACCTTAATAACTTTTGTGAAGGATAGATGAGAAAATTAGGGTTTAAAAGGAGTAAAGGGACGTAAAACCCTAATTGCAAAGTAAACCCTAAAAAGAGGAAGAAACCCTAAAAAGAAATAGAAACCATAAGTAGCAAGATGGTTTGGATAGTTTTTAATAAAAAGGAATTGGATGTATATTTCAGGATTGAACTGTGTACTTGCTTGATTCTGGATTACTTGCTTGTTTGGACTATTCCTGCATCTGAGTCTGGCTGACAGGTATGTGGTTACGCCTATGAATATCCCGAATTAGTTTCCCGAGGATTTTCGAGGTTTTATCAATGATATGAGTTAAACAGTTGGTTGCATTTAATTCTTGCAAATTATAATGTGGGTATGACTATCACCTAAGATATGTGCCTACTAGCTCAGATCCTAGTCCCCTCTGTAGCTTAATAGATTGACCTAGTACATGGCTACCGATGGGGTAGGTCCATCAGGTCATTGAATGACTTAGTACATGGCTACCAATGGGGTAGGACCATCAAGTCACCATGAGTCAGGGATTGGGCTACCTTTGGGTAGGGCCATGCAACTCCATAACCCTAGGTATTGACTACCTGTGTGGTAAGACTATGGGGGTAAGGATCTACCATATGAGAGATGTAGTATCCATGTCCACTGCAGGGACAACACAGAGATAAAGGATAGGTAATGATTGAGTAGTATTGGTTAAAGCATAATCTTAGATGTTAAATGATATTTGGATGACTACATTATTATTATAGTTGCACGATTATTGTTTCTCCCACATACCAGCTTCTTGCTGACCGACGTTTTGTTTGTCAGCGTTTTAGGTACAATGAAAAGAACAAATAGTAAAATGGTATATGTGGAATTAAATGAGAATTAACGTGCACAGGAGGATTAGTTAGATCAGTATCTTCATGATTAGAAGTTTAGAAATCCCAGTTTTTAAAAGGTAAGCAAAGTTTTATTTTATACCAGTTTTCAGTTTAGTTGGTAAAGTTTATTAATTGTTATTGATTATTTGTCGAACCTTTGATCCGGGTTATTGGTTAACGACTCTGACCTTTCAGTCTCCCTTAATTGGGGGTTATCGGGAGACGGGGTCGTTACAAGGCGCATATGGTTTTGTCTATTAGTATCAAATAGTCTACAAACACCAATGAATCATAAAAAAAGATTACAATGTTATTTCTTATCATACACTTATTAGAGAAGACTGTATACCCTAGAATTCAAGGTTTCACTTTACCACACCCTAGTAGTTTCTGACATGGAAGATTCTAAGCATGCATATTAAACATGAAACATGTCATAAATTGATCCCAAATTCTACTCAAGAGTAAATCCCACTTATGTGATAAAGCACAATTAGGTCAAAAAAAAACATGGTCTCACAAAGGCTCGTCCCCTTTATATCCCATGCCAAATATGGCCCACGTATTTGAGATTCAAGAAGGGGGTTATATTTATACACAATTATGGGAAAGATGAGGGGATTATTACAAGGAAAGAACACTAAGACTCATTGATTAGTCCGGCGGGTGATTAATTGGTTGTATTATTATTGGCGTACGCGCCACGCGCAATTCAGCGCCGGCTACATAACGCGCCTTATTTCCTGCTTAAATCCCACGCTCTCAGACCTTGCTCTCTCAACCGATTCTTGATTGTGCTACCGCTTCCGCGACATTGGCCCGATTCCTGCGAAGCTTCCGTTCTCTCGCCTGTTTCGTGCAAGTTCTCTCGATCGCCTTGCGAGATACTGTGCAGTAACTCTCTCTTCTCGATGGCGGACCGTTTTCTGCCCCGGGCGGACGTTTCGTACGCAAACGCGATGCTCTGGCCTGGTTGGGGCAACAAGAAGTGGAAACCTTTTTTCAAGTATCGTGACTGCCTGCCGGAGAAAAAGGAAGAGAAAGACGATTGTTGCCAATACTACTTGATGAATCGAGCGGAACGACCCAGGACTCGTGCCACGTTCGTCAGAGATTATGTTACTGGGAACCTTCCGCAGGATCGTATGCTCAGCCCGTTGGACTGGGGGAGCTCAGGGGTTGTCGCCGTCGCCGTCGATAATATGATCTACACCTTCAACGGGGCCGGCAACCACGCGGGTCGTCGGATGCAGGTGCGCAATACAAATGGCCTAATCAATTTCACGGGTGTCGCTTGGGCTCCCGATGGCAATCGAATTGCGGTAGGGTATCGCTATGCTGGAGCTGGTCACATTCAGCTTTTGGACGTTGCCGCCGAAAGGTTGGTGGAGATAGCTGGAGAAGTAGGGCTTAATACAATTTTGAGGTGGAATCATACCGAACCTAACGTGCTAACCTACGGTGGTCAAGATGGTGGCATAAGCCGCAGAGATGTCAGGGTGCCTCTGCGTTCTGCTTCCTTTCACGCGTTTAGTGGAGGGCACAGCAGGGAGGTTTGCGAGATGAGATGGTCCCCATGTGGGGTTAGACTAGCTAGTGGAGGCACAGATGGTGTTGTATGCATCTGGGATGTACGCATGGAAGGCCGTAGGCTCCACAGGTTTCAAGGGGAAAGCAGAAACCGGTCTTCTTCTACTTCTGCTGTCAATTCCCTCTGTTGGTGCCCCATCCGGACTCACATTCTGGCTGCAGGGAGGGGATCTCATTTGTATTTCTGGAACACTATTGATGGTTCCTGCCTGGGTAACATGGATACAGGCTCTGAGATTTCGGGATTGGCTTGGGAAGCCAAGGAAAAATTGTTCTTAACTACCCATCACACATCAGAGGCAGAATCAGGTTTGTCATTCTGGAGATACCCATCCATGGCCAGGGATCTCAGTTATCCGACAGCCAATTTCGATGTGCTATATATGGCTCAGAGCCCTGACTCCACCATGCTAGCTTTGGGCGTTTTCGACCCTGGTAGAAATATTAAAGTAGTGGGGACATGCAAGGTGTTTGAAGCAAAGAGTGAGCTGACAAATTACATAAAGAAATCATCCACTTATCCTAAACTTGACTCCTTTGCTGAAAAGTTTTCTGTCATCAGGTGAAGCCTATTATTTTCTGGATTTGATTAACACGTTTTGTGTAGGATTTTTTGCAGGTATGGGCGTGACTCACTGGATTTACCTTTATTCTTCGAATCAATAGTAGATGCTCCAAGGTATGATCTTCTTTTTAGTCTAATCCATCTAATATGGTCGCCATTCTAGTCTGATTATTCTATGCCAACTTCCCCAACAGTTTATAAACATTGCTGTTCTGTTTCTATACTACCCTCATCCTATTGAGAGCCTCCAGACTGTTATTTGCCTTATTTGTTTATCTCTAGGCGTTCCACAACTATTCTAGATTGCTGGAAGGTATATATATACACACACACAATAACATGGTTATTGATCTATATATGTCTTTTCTCATTGACTATAGCCAAATGTAGTTTACTCTATTGAATACAACCCTCATTCTGCGCCTGCACACACACACACAAAAGACACAACACATGCACACACACACTCACACACACACACACACACACACACACACACACACACACACACACACACACACAAAAGACACAGCACACACACACACCTTGAATTTTCTTGTAATCAGTGCATTCTAGAACAAATCAGATTACTTTTACAACCTTAACACATATATTAATCTTCAAATGTAACACATATATATCTTTTTCACTAATTTACAATCTTATGACATGGATCCAGAATATCCTTTGTTGGAGTATTAGTGTAATGGGATCAAAGCATACAGATGAAACAGGGTACAACAAGAATGTTCTGCTGCAGTGAAATTTTAATTGTAACAATAAGTTGCCAGACATAGAAGGGATATGGATCTGACTATGGTAGAGAACTTTTAGCCATCAAGCAACAGTTAATTGCAAAGTGATTGTAATGGAGAGTTCTAAGACATAGGTAAAGGTAGACAAGGATCGTATTGTTAATGACTCTTTAATAAAAATATGATGGTGAGAATGTGTTTCAATGGTTCCAACTTACACAACATAGGCATAAGAGAATCCCTATAAGGAGTAATGAAGGTGTGCTGGATAGAATTATGAAGGGAAGAGGTAGACTCGAAGTATGTAATGGGAGCTATAAGGAATTGCTTCATTTATTATGCAATAAAAAGTGGTAGGAACCGATACGATTCTGCCATAGATGCACATTTAAGGTGCACAAACATCCACAAAAATCTTTAAAATATGATCTAAATAATATCCAGAAAGTTCTTTTTGTAAGTTTATTCCATCATGCACAAGAAAATAAAGATATATACAGGGAAGAGAAGGAGAGGTAGAGAACCAGGTTTACTTCACTAAGTCTTCTCATGGACTTGTAGTCACAGCAATCTCATCTTGTGGGTAACAATTTTTCTACATCCCTAACTATGACTGTTATCAACACCTGGTTCTTGTGCTATATTGTGCTCTTTTCAGGGATTTTCGATGCAATCAAATAAAAAGGTACTCATATAATCAAATAATTAATTATTTTCTCTCCAGAAGATTAATTTGCTTGATATACTTATAATTCGGTCTGGGTGGAAGTGGGGGAGGTTGTCAGAACTGGGAGAAGCAGAGAAAATGTCTTCAGCTATATATGGGAGAGGTTCTGATTGTGGCCGCAGGGAGAAAGGAGGCCGTGGATGTAGCAGGTGGCTGTTGTGGACAAGGTGCAGTAGGTAGTGGGGTGCTTGGCTTTTGTGAACAGGGTGAGAAGGGCGTCAGGGGTCAGTGACATGTAGGTGAATGGTGATGGGTAGAAGGGAGAAGTGGGGGATGGTGCAGGGGTCAAGTGAGGGATGATGATGAATCATAGTACCTAATAATTTGGGTCAAGCTCTGACACCAATTGACGTAGCACACACCTCATAAAAGAACGGGCAGGAAAATCTTGGGAAACAACTGACAACCCAAATTCTTCACATTAAATCAACAACCCAGACAAAGCTCAGAGCCCCAAAGCCCCAAGGCTGACTATATACGCCTAATCACGCTCAGAGCCCCAAATGCATATAATTGCCAAAGAAATAGGAATATCTGTAAATCTGAAAATTTAATCACTAAACCAAACGAAACATTCCAAGCAACACCATGGGTTCGACCGTTTCCTACCTTACATTCCGTTACATAGCTTGGCTTAAAATTGTGGTTAGTTGTTTTAATGAAACCCATATTACTTTACTTACCTTGTTGTCATTACGATAAAAAAGGGTTTTGAATGTTTGCTAGCATATATTTAAAATGCTCCACTTACATATAGTATTTCATAGAGTTTTATGTTATAGTCTACTGTACATGTACCAGTAAACAACCCTGTTTTAGTTATTTATATGGAATCTCAAACTCATTTTTTTTTCAGTTTTTAGTTTGAATGAAAGGTCCTATTCAATGAATATATAAATTAGTGAACACCATTTGATTTTTCTGATAATGAGAACATTTTTGTTAATCGGATTAATTTACAAAGATTAATCTTTAAATGTAACACATATACACTAAGTTACAGTCTTATAAAATGGATCCTGAATATCTTTTGGTGGAGCATTATTGCGAATCGGATCAAAGCATACAGATGACATAGAGTACAACAAGAATGTTATGCAGCAGCGAAATTTCAGTTTGAACAATAAGCTGTGTTTATAGAAGGGATATGGATCTGCTTTTTAGTATAGCAGAGAATGTTGAGCCATCTAGGAGCAATTAGTTGCATAGTGATTGTAATGAAACGAGAATTCTAAGACAGAGGTAAAGGTAGATAAGGATCGTACTATAAATGACTGTTTAACAAAAACATGCTGGTGAGAATGTGTTTAATGATCCCCAAATATGCAATGTAGGCATAAGAGAACCCCTTTAAGGAGTAACGGAGGTGTGCTGGATAGAATTATGAAAGGAAGTGGTAGACTCAAAAGTATGTGAATGAGCTAATAAAGGTTTGCTTCATTTATTATGTAATGAAAAAGTGGCAGGAACCAGATATGATTTTGCCATAGATGCACATTTGGTGTAAACATCCACAACAGTCTTAAAACTATGGTCTAAATGATATCTAGAAAGTTCTTTTTGTAAGTTCATACCATAGTATACAAGAATATAAAAATATATACAGGGAAGACAAAGAGAGGTAGAGAACCAGGTTTACTTTACTAAGTCTTCTCATGGACTCGTAGTCACAGCAATTACATCTTTTGTGTAAGAATTTTTTCTAAATCCCAACTATATTTATCAACACCTGGTGCTTGTGCTGAATTGTGCTCTTTTGAGGAATTGTTTGGATGCTATCAGATAAAGAGGTACCCAATTAATCATATAAATAATTATTTTCTCTCTAGAAGTGACTATTTTGCTTGGATTTACTCATAATTCAGTCGAACTGCTAGATATTCTATTAGTTTACAACTTTATATACATAGTTATAATATTCGACAGCCATTTTTATCTGTTAACCATGATTAAGTTTACGTTAGTGTAAAACATGCAAGTACTAGTGGTCAAAATCGAATATGAAATTATTGGCAAGCACAATGTAGCTTCATGTATGGTCTTCACATGTTTTTATGTTATTATATTGTTAATCAATGACATGACGTGATGGCTTTACAGGAATCAACTTTTGATTTGAACTAACAATCTGCATTATTAGAAAACTCAAGATCATGACAAGACGTCTATCCTTATTTATTAAATGTATTACTCATATTGGAAGGGTTATAAATACAAGATCCTGTTACCGTTCGATTCATTCACGGACCTTTCTAAAACAACGGAAGGGTTATTCATGCAAAATATATTGCTTAAATTAGAATCTTTAAGGCTAGGTAAATGATAAATCAGTCATGGGTCATAGGCCCTCACCTTTTGTGGGTTTGAGGTATCTTAAGCCCAAACTAGATTTTATCCTAAATGTATTGAAATCCATAGTGTTATTGATTATTTCTTATATGGCTTTCCCCATCGATAATGATCTTTATTCTAGTCTAATCCATAGAATATATGTCATCAGTCTAGCTCTTCTATGCTACCTTACCGATAGTTACAGTTATAGACACTTCATTGTTTTGTTCCTGTACCAATAACCTCAGTTGATCGAGTGCGTAACCCAGCAGATGGGTGGCTGGGTTGGTCCGGGATAGATTGGGCCATACAGTCTTCTCATTCCGTTCTTGGTTGATGGTAAGATCCTACATAAATGCATGCTTACAGGCAGTGATTGTGGCCTTCAAAGTGGCGGATATTTTGAATCACATTGTATCCTGTTTTGAGCTGGATGACTCTTATTCGGTGGAGATGTTATGAGGCAGGGCTGAGCCATCATGGTGGTTGATTCTTTTATATAGGGAGATCCAACAACAGTTGGAGGATCAGAGTATTATTGGCTTTCTGGCTCCCAGGTTAGCCAACTCCGTTTCAAGGGAGATTGGTAGATGGGAAACTCGTTTGCAGAGTCTCCCAAGTAATTCAAGATCTTTTACTTCTTCCCATGCGGATCAAAGGCGTGATGGTGATGGATAGAAAATGCATACCATACCTTAGTCATAGATGGGTTCCTGTATATTTGCGGTTTTTGGGCTGTGCAGTTGGGTTCTGTTTGGGGGATACTTTTGTTTTTTTTCCAGCGATGGGCTGATACCACTGGTTGGGTGGTGATGTGACTTTTTTGATCGTTTGATTTTTGCCTGCATGAGGAGAGCGGGGTGAATAAAAAGTCTCTTGACTTATTAAAAAAACCCTCAATTGATGGAATGTTCTCATGGATTTCATTTTGGCAAGCTTTCTCATGTAGTTCTTATCTAAATCATATATACTTCATTGTGTTGTTCCTATACTATCATTATGTCCTGGTGAAAACATCAGATAATGGAATGTTCTCATGGATTTCTTATTTGGAGCATTCTCATGTACATATTATCTAAATCTCATCTGCTATCTTATATCATGATTACAACAATCTTGACTTATCCCTAGATGTTAGTGGTAGTATATGGTTACCGAAACCCATAAGATTTGTTACCTTCGTCTTGCAATAGGGTCACAAAAGCATACTTGTGAATCATCGTCATCATTATCATCATCGTCTTAGCCTCAATCCCACCATGTTGGGGTCGGCTACATGGATCCTTCTTTTCCAATGAGTTCTGTTATGGGTCATAATCTGATCAAGATGTAAAGATTCAAAATCTCTCTTTATAAGCTCTTCCTAAGTTAATCTAGGTCTGCCTCTGCTTCTTTTGGTTGTGCTTGACTCAATAACCTTGCTTCGAATAGGTGCACTTATCAATCTGCATTGCACATGTCCATACCATCTTAAACGGCCTTCACACAACTTGTCCTCAATGCTCACCACTCCCACTTTGTTTTTGATATAGTCATTCCTCAAACAATCTTTTGTCGTGTTCCCGTACATCCATCTCATCATACACATTTCAACTACATTGATCTTGTTGAGACCTTGTTTCTTCACTGCCCAACATTCACTCCCGTATAGCATGGCTGGCTGTATAACTGTTCTGTAAAGCTTGCTTTTTAATTTGGGAGGGATCTTCTGGTCACATACTACTCCAGTTGCACTCTACTTCAACCATTCTGCTTTGATCTTATGACAAACATCATCTTGAACCTCACCCTCCCTTTCAATTGAACCTCACTCTCCCTTTGATCCAGACACTAGTAGTTCAATAGTAGAGCGATAAGTAGCATGGACAAAACCCTGCTACTTACCAATCCGGGTTCCTTTCCTGGATGTGTGACCTAATCCAGACACTAGTAGTTCAATAGTAGAGCGATAAGTAGCATGGACAAAACCCTGCTACTTACCAATCCGGGTTCCTTTCCTGGATGTCTTAACAGGTGCTATCATACTAGCACTAATGCACCAGATCCCATCACAACTCCGCAGTTAAGCGTGCTTGGGCGAGTAGTACTAGGATGTGTGACCTCCTGGGAACTCCTCGTGTTGCACCCCTTTTTAACTCCGCCTATGTTTTCGTACATTCTATTGCTATGCAAATGTAGCCGGTCCCAAGCCCGGATAAAGGAGGAGGGTTGGTGGTAGGTTGATAGCCAGCCATAAAACTTTGTCAATATTTTTATGACATGGATCCTTATAAAAATACTTGTGAATCATACAAATATTAATTTTCTTAAAATTTATTTTATCAAAAATTTGTTGAATATGTTTAATTGATAGGGCTAATGTAAAACCTTCCTATGTTTTTATATTAGTTTACAATTTCGTATAGAAATTTTGACAATCATAATTTCTTTGATATTTTTCATGTGATACTTTAAAGTCTTTCACCTCTAATTAGTTTTTGATAATTGGAAACCATTTTCTTCTTTCCTATTTTTTGTTTAATATTACTTTTGTGGCCATTGGCTAGAAAGGGGAAACATTGTCACTATTGTTGAATAATATCCTTGAGGAGAGGGAAAAAGGAGTCAATGGAGTGAGGAAAGAAGTAAAAAAAAGTAAAAATCGGAGAAGAAATGGGGTAAGTGCAAATAAAAAGAGTTCCATATTTATATATGTAGTAAATACAAATATTAACATTTCCCCCTACATTTATTTGACAAATATGTCAGTCACTTAAAGATTCATGTAACAGGAGAAAGATTTCCTATTCCTTAGCCGTAAAGATATGTGGCCATGAAAAAGGGATTAAGTGGAACAGAATCGAATTGATCGGTTGATAGAGTCGTGGAAACACTTGTTTATTCCATATTTTTGACCTTAGCTCCATGAAACAATATGCTACTGCTGAAACATGTAAGAATTTCAATCTTAGATCAAAACACTATGCATGGATGATATGAACTGCCTAGAAATTTGTATGAGTATTTCTTAGAAAGGAGCTTAATTTGTCTACCATGCTATGTGCTTTGAACTTTTTATAAAATTATCCATTTAAAATGCCTCATTACCTCGTCATTGCTTGTCTTAAAAGTCTTTTTATATGTTTTATTTATTTTTAAGTTGTTACTTTGTCACCGGTGCAAGGAAAGGGTTAAGATTTTTTATTAGATATATTTTATAACGTTCCACCTAGGTATAGCGTATCACATTACAAGCCGATAAGGTTTACGATTTGTTTTATCTTTCAAAGAATCAATTTGAAAATGCGAAGCCTTTAGGTTTCAAATATTATTATAGAGATATGTTATGTTCTGTTATGTTTTGTTGAGTGTCATGTGCATAGCATGTGCCTCACTTATGCTTTCACTTCTGTAGTTTAGTCCCATATTGCTCATCTCTGCTTTAGTCTCTATTCTCTTCTTGTATATAAGAGACTGTATTGTACACTATTTTACTCACTCTCAATAAACAATTCCCAGTTTCTCTATATGGTATCAAGAGCAAGGTCCGGTTCTCTAGTTTTTTCTTTCCCACCCTGCCTCTATGCCCTGAGACTTCAGCCCCCCCGCCACCCCAACCCCCCTGCCCGCCACTGCTGCCGCTAGCAGCCCCTCCCCTCCCCTCCTCCACCCGCCGCCGCCCACTCCTCTCCACCCCTCCCTGCTGCCGCCGGCTTCCTTCTCCACCTCCGCCGCTCGCTGCCCCTCTCCACCCTTCTACCTTCCGCCGCCGGGCTGCTCCTCTCCTCCACCTTCTTCCCCCACAACCACCTCCCTCCCTCTTCTCCTTGCTGTCCTCTTCTTCTCGGGTTCCCCCCTCCTTTTTTGCACGTACAATCTTCCAGACAGCCATAGCCATCCCACGTTGAGAGTCTCCTAACTCTCCGGTTATTTTTTCTGCCTGCGCCTCATGATGGGATATTGATTTCCTCATGACGGCGTAGGTTCCTTTATCAATCTATCTGCCCGACACAGGTTCCTTCTGATTTGATGCGTCAGATCCCTGCTGTTGCTACTGCCCTATAGTGGGTTCTTTATTTGCTGCCTGTTGCTGCTGCGCCGCCACCTCGTTACTGCCTGCTTCTGCTCATGGCTTCTGTTGAGCCTCCTCGCTCTGTGTGTGTTACCACCGTCAAGCTCGATGGTTCGAACTACCATCTGTGGTCAGCGTCCTTTGTCCTCTATGTTAAGGCTCAAGGTCGATACTCACATCTTACTACTGATCCTCCTGCTGCCCCTGCTGCTACTGTTGATGAAAAGAGCAAACAAGCTTATGCTCAATGGTCCAAAGACGACTCTGATGTTATGTCCTGGCTTCTCAATAGCACCGAGCCGCACATTAGTCAGTCTCTGTTATGTCTTCATGATGCTAAAGCAATGTGGGACCATCTTTCTCATGTCTACTCCCATCAGTAAAATCCTAAACGGGTTTTTGAAATTTTCAAAAACCTGGTGAAGGAGTTCTCTTCAGATGCTTCAATTGAGGACTTCTACAACTAATGCTCTGCTCTCTGGAATGAATATGAAATCTACCGTCCCCTGACTGCTGGCTAAGATGTCTGCTACAATATATTCCAGTTTTATATATTCTGATTAATTGTTTTGTTATTTCCATATTATATGTGGACCTCTCTGTAATTGTTTCAATGTTATATATATGAGGGTGCACACATTGTGCAACCCTACGCTTCCCAAACCTGCTTTGTCTGTCACATGGTACCAGAGCAGTAGATCCAGTCGGCCGTCAACCTCCCTTCCCTTCCCTCTCTCTCTCTCCCCGCCGCCCCGCCGCGCCGCGGCCAGCAGCAGCAGGGCCGCCGGCCAGCAGCAGCAGGGCCGCCGGCCAGCAGCAGGGCAGGCGCCGCAGCCGCCGCCGGGCGGGCAGCAGCCGCAGCCGAGCGGGCAGCCGCCGCCGCCACCGGGCGGGCAGCCGGCAGGCCTCCAGCCGCCGCCGGGCGGGCAGCCGGCAGGCCTCCAGCCGCCGGGGCCGGGCGCCCCCTCCGCCGCCGGGGCCGGTGCGCCTCCGCGGTTCTAGCCGCTGGTACGTTGGCTCTGTGAAGTCCTCCAGCGCTCCGGTGGCTTGAAGACGTAGACCGTTTGTTTCGGTCTCTTGCCTGCCTGCCCGTGTAGGCCGTTGTGCCACCGGGTTCTGTTCTGCGCTTCGGCGTAGACCGTATGTGAGAGGTCTTCTCCGTGTTCTTTGTGCCTGCTGTGCCTGTCTGATGGCGTAGACCGTCTCCTGCCTGATTGTGCCTGTTCCTGCTGTGCCTACTGCTCCCATGGCGTCTTCGCATGATGACTTCCGCCGTCAGGTTACTACTGTGAAGCTTGATGGGCGCAACTATCCACACTGGGTCTGCTCCATGACGATCTATGCCAGATCCCAGGGCAAGTACTCACACCTTATCCGTGCGGGTCCGGCCGCACCCGCCGAGGACGCTGATGCTAAAGATGTGAAGGCGTATGACGACTGGGTTCGTGATGACTCCACCGTGATGACCTGGATTCTCAACAGCATCATTGAGAAGATCAGTGTCACACTTCTTCACCTGCCTACGGCGAAGCAGATGTGGGATCAGCTCGCCGGTACTTACTCGCATAGTCAGAACCCCAAGAAGGTGTTTGACATCACCAAGCAGCTGGGCCGTCTACAGTTCACGGGGACAGATATTGCGGATTACTTCTCTGACTTCACTGGATTATGGGGTGAGCTGGAATCCTATCACCCTCTCTCCACGGACCTGGCTACTATGAAGCGTCAACGCCAGGAGCTTCAGTTGGTTCAGTTTCTCTGTGGATTGCCTGACTCATATGCTGGAGTTGTGGACCAGATCCTAGCTAGTGACCCTCTGCCGTCACTACAGAGTGCCTACAAACGCCTTCAGCGTTTGCCTTCGTCTTCTTCTTCTCTGACTACTGATGTTGGCGACTCTTCGGCCCTTGCCGCAGCTTCTGGTCGTGGTCGCGGTCGTGGCCGTGGTCGTTTTACTGAGACCCGTCCTCCCCTGGGTGGAGGACGAGGACGGGCTGCTCCTGGTCGTGGAGCCTCTTCTACTGCCCCTACTGCTGGTACGCGTCCTCAGTCAGGACAGCGTCTTTGTACCTTCTGTGGCCGGTCCAACCATATTGAAGAAAAATGCTGGGAGAAATATGGTAAGCCGGCGTGGGCCAATGCAGCTGCGGACTTCACTCCTACTGCTTCAGAAGGAACGACTCAGTCTACTGACTCTGCCTCCTCGGGTGTGACTGCTGACTACATCCGTGCTGAGGTGGAGCGTCTTCTTCTTGAGCGCGCTGGTGCGTCGTCTCAAGCTTCGACTAGTGGAGCTCATGCCGCCACTTATTCTGGTTATGACACTGCCTTTCTGAGCTCTTCCTCTACTCTTGGTAATACTAAGTGGGTCATAGACTCCGGTGCCTCTTCACATATTTCTGGAAATATATCATTGTTTCAAAAATTATTTAAACCTGCTAGACCCTCTTCTGTCATGTTGGCTGATGGTTCCAAGTCTGCAATGGTTGGAGTAGGGGATATTTCTTCTGACTTTCTGCTGAAATCTGCCTTATATGTGCCGCGATTTCCTTTGAATCTGTTGTCTGTTAGCAAGATATTGCGGAGCTTACAGTGTAGTCTGACTTTTATTCCTGGTTCTTGTGTTTTTCAGGACCTTCGCACGAGGATGAAGATTGGTGGGGGGTATGAAGGTGCTGATGGACTCTTCTATCTGGATCAGTTGCCTAAAGCTGCTAAAGCATCTGTGACTTCTACATTATCTACCTCAGTTTCTGCATTACAGTGGCACTACCGGCTGGGCCATCCCTCCTCTGAGAAGCTTCGATATTTAGTGTCTGATCTTGGCATTTGTCGTTTTCAGTGCGAGTCATGTCAACTTGGAAAACAAACTCGTGCTGTTTATCCTAGACGCAGTCAAATTAGCAGTAAAAATATATTTGATATAGTGCATTCTAATGTATGGGGACCTTGTCATGTGCCTAGTTTATCTGGTCATAAGTATTTTATTCTGTTTATTGATGACTTTTCACGGACTACTTGGTTATTTATGATGAAAAGTAGGTCCGAAGTCTTGTCTGTTATCAAGTTCTTCTTTGCTGAAATAAAAACTCAATATGGTATGCCTGTCAAAATTTTTCGTACTGATAATGCACTGGAATCTGTTAAAAAAGATGTGGATGTTTTTTGTAAATCTGTGGGTACAATACATCAGACCTCCTGTGCTTATACACCTCAGCAAAATGGTGTGGCTGAGCGTAAAAATAGACATGTGTTAGAGGTTGCTAGAACTATTATGATGCATGCACATGTTCCTCGCTCGTTTTGGCCTGAGGCTATATTGACTGCTTGTTTTCTGATAAATCGAATGCCATCATCTGTGATTGGAAACAAAATACCTATTCAGGTGCTTCAACCCGATATTCAACTATTTACTGTGCCTCCTAGGATTTTTGGATGTACCTGTTTTGTACGGTTAGTTGGACCTACTTCTGATAAATTGTCTCCTCGTGCTGAGAAGTGCATGTTTTTGGGATATTCCCGTACCCAGAAGGGATATCGGTGCTACAGTCCTACTGCAAGAAAATGGTTTACTAGCAGTGATGTGGTTTTCTTTGAAGATACTCCTTACTATTCGGCTCGTGGTGACAGTTTACAGTCTGATCTTATTGCTTCACCTCTACCTGTTATTTCTGAATGTGTGCCTGACACTACTGACAAAGTCACTACTGAGGTTGATCAACCTCCTCTTATAGTTTATCAACGCAGGAACAGAGTGCCTTCTACTCAAGAAACCCCCCATGAAAACCAATCTTCACCTCTAGAAGGTTCTGCTACACCTGAGGTACCTTCTGATCTTCATTTACCCATTGCTCTTAGAAAGGGTACTCGTTCCTGCACATCACACAGTATTGCTTAGTTTGTTTCTACTGACCATCTGAATGTTCATTCTAGCAATTTTGTATATGCCTTATCTGCTGTTGCTGTTCCAAAGAATATCCAGGATGCTCTACAGAGTACTGGTTGGTTGTCTGCTATGAAGGAGGAGATGTTAGCTCTTGCTGAACGAGATACTTGGGAGTTGGTGGATCCTCCTCCTCAGTGCAAACCTGTAGGTTGCAGATGGGTGTATGCTGTGAAATATCAACCTGATGGCACTGTTGAAAGGCTCAAGGCACGCTTAGTTGCTAAAGGCTACACCCAGATGTATGGTATTGACTATTTTGAGACATTCTCTCCTGTTGCTCGCCTTAATTCTGTTAGAATTCTTCTGTCTGTTGCTGTTAATCTTGACTGGCCTTTGTTGCAACTTGATGTCAAAAATGCCTTCTTGTATGGTGATTTACAAGAAGAGGTCTATATGGAGCAACCTCCTGGGTTTATTGCTCAGGGGGAGTCTCACAAAGTTTGCAGATTAAAGAAGTCTATTTATGGGCTTAAGCAGAGTCCCCGGGCTTGGTTTGATAAATTGAGTAAAATTATGATTGATTTTGGGTTTCTGCGGTCTCAGGTGGATCATTCTGTTTTGACCAAGAAGACTTCAGCTGGTATTATTATTCTGATTGTCTATGTTGATGATATTATCATATCTGGCGGTGATTCTCTTGGTATTCAGGCTACTAAATCCCATCTGGGCAAACATTTTGCTACTAAAGATTTGGGCAAACTTAGATATTTTCTGGGCATAGAAGTTTCTAGAAATTCTAATGCTCTTGTGTTGTCTCAGAGAAAGTATGTCCTAGACATACTGCAGGAGACTGGTATGCTGGGGGCGAGACCTGCTGATATTCCTCTAGATCCTAATGTAAATTGGGATGATGATTCTTCTCCTCTGTTTGCTGATCATAAAAAGTACAGGAGGCTGATTGGTAAACTCATTTATTTGACTGTCACCAGAGCTGACATTTCTACTGTAGTGGGTCTTCTTAGCAGATACCTTGATAAACCCAGACAGTGTCACTGGGATGCTCTTTGTCAGATTCTACGATATTTGAAGAAGTCTCCTGGCAAGGGACTTCACTACAGGAAGCATGGACACTGTTCTCTTACGGGGTACTCTGATTCTGATTATGCAGGTAGCAGAGTTGACAAAAAATCTACTTCTGGGTATTGTACATATGTTGGAGGAAATCTTGTTACCTGGCGGAGTAAAAAACAAAATGTTGTGGCCAGGTCCAGTGCTGAAGCTGAATATAGGGCCATGGCCCATACTGCCTGTGAGTTGTTGTGGGTGCGCTCTCTGTTAAAGGAGTTCGGGGTTGACTCTTCTTCTGCTATACCTATGCACTGTGATAATAAAGTTGCTATCTTCATTGCGAATAATCCAGTTTATCATGAGCGCACTAAACATATTGAAGTAGATTGTCATTTTATTCGGGAATCTATTCTGACTGGCAAGATCTGCACTCCCTTCACTCGTTCTGAAGACCAAGTTGCTGACATCTTCACCAAGCTGCTGGCGAAGAAGCAATTCTGCATTCTGATGGACAAGTTGGGCATGATTGATATCTATGCTCCAACTTGAGGGGGAGTGTTACAATATAATCCTGTATTATATATTCTGATTAATTGTTTTGTTATTTCCATATTATATGTGGACCTCTCTGTAATTGTTTCAATGTTATATATATGAGGGTGCACACATTGTGCAACCCTACGCTTCCCAAACCTGCTTTGTCTGTCACAATGTCAATTCTTTAGAGAATGTTGAAGGTGTAGAAAGAGGAGGTGTTTGGGGATGTGGCCCAACGGAAGTGAGATCTTGAGGAGGTCGTTAGAGTGCTTCAGACAGACTTCGACATGGATCCTACAAACCTTAATGAGCGACTTCTAAGGGAGATGGCGGAGTTGGAGGGGATCCTCGATTAGGATGAGATGGTGTGGAAGGAGATATCCCGAGTCCAGTGTTGGAGGATGGAGACCCGAAAAACAGCTTTTACCATATAGTGGTGAAGCGGTGCAATAGGAGGAAGGCAGTTAGGAGGCTACACCTGGATGATGGCGATGAGGTGAGGGAGCAGGACGCCATGGCGGAAGTGGCAGCGGATTACTTTCATGTTTTCTTTGAGGCGCAGGAGGGCCCTTAGGAGGTCTTGTAGGATCATCCTCTCCTTGCTCACGTTCCCTCGGTGCTTCTCCACGGAAGATAACATGATGTTGATGGCCCCACCAATTTGTGAGGAGTTTTAGGCTACCTTGAGAGAAATGAAGTGCCATTCCATGTCGGGCCCATATGGGTTCTTTGTGGGCTTTTATTTGGCGGCATGGGATATTGTAGCTGATGACTTGGTGGCGCTTGCAAGCTTTTTCTTTGCAGGGGGGTCTGTGCCATAAGAGCAAGGAGTGAGTTTTTGGCGAAATTGGTAAAATTTCGCCCAAAAATTTCGATTTCGATGGATCTGGTACCGAAACGTGCGACCGTGTCTGTCGATTTCGATGATTTTGATGCGTTTCGCCAAATTTTGATGAATTTTGCCAAATTCCGATGAAAATTTCGATAATTGCAATCCTTGTTATTGTTGTTTTTTGAAGAGGAGCAAAGGGGGATTGGAGTTATTTCACCATTTAGTACTCATACATAGTATATACTTATAGTATATCATAATTGCATTGCATTTCCCTGATATTTGCTATTCAAATTATTAAATGCTTATGCAATGCATGCTTTTTTATTTTCTGCAATGTGGACGACATGTATCCTAGTGGTGGTTTATTAGACAATGAGGGTGCTAGGAAGCCAACCACACCAACAAATAATGATGTAGCTTGGAAACATTGCACCAGTGTTCTTGGGACCAATAAAATGATTGACTATTGAGTCAATATCAACAACAAACTATCAACCCAAGTAAAATGTGTGGGGATGCCTTACATATCCAATATTTGATATTATAACACAAATAAGTACATGCATGTATATAGCTCAAGCTTGCAAAATTACATAGCTTAATTCCTACATTCTCTCTTCGAAACCCTTCATCGAAATCCTCAAGAAACATGACAGTTCCCTTACCTCCCACATGAAGGACCACCCCCTCAACCTACCCCACATAATTTTTTATTGCATAAAACGATGCATTTAGGTGTAGAGATCACGCCTGTAAAATTTCATAAATTAATTCGTTCATTTTTGTCAAAACGGGAACGGTTGCATCTATCAAAATTTTCGTCGAAATTTCCAAAAATTTCGGTTTCCATGCTGTCGAAACGACATCGAAATCGGATACCTCGTTCTTTGCATAAGAGCCTTAGATGTTCTAGGTTGATTCTGATCCCTAAAGAGGATGACACTTGGTCACTCTCCTTGGACTTCAGGCCGATCTTGATGGAGAATGTATCTTTCAGGATCTTGGCTTGTATTCTGAATAACAGGGTGCCTTTTTGAAGGAAAGGGATATAATTAGTCATATATGGCTCACAAAGGATCTTCTCTATGATATCGATAGTGTAACTCGGGAGGTGAATGTGGTGATGAAGTTAACATAGCGAAGGCGTATGATAGAGTGAACTGGGCTTTTATGAGGGTCGTGCTCCATTGGTTTGGTATGATGGAGGGAGCTATTGATCTGTGTTGATCCTTTTTTTCGTGGATTCTTGGATCATGGTTGTGCTTAATGGGCAGTTGGCCAGTTTTTTCCATATGAGGAGGGACTTAAAACATGGTAACCCTCTGTCCCGTCTTTATTCATCTTGTGAAAGGAGGCCTTTGCCAGGAGCGTCATCCATGAGAGAGGGAGGGGAACCCTGGCAGGCTTTCACATAGGAGGTAGAGGGGAGGCACCCATCCCGCTGCTATATGCTGATGACATGATTATCTTTACCAATGGAAGGAGGGATTTGATTACCTTGTTGAACAATTTGTTGCAGGTTTATGAAGAGGGCTCAGGGCAAGCTATCAATAGAATGAAATCCAGGTTGCTTATTGGTAGATGTGTAGACTGTAGATAGTGAGGATATCATGGAAGTGGCCTGCTTAAAGGACAAAGGCACAACTGTTATGTACTTTGGGGTGCCTCTCGTGAGAGCGCATATTAAGACTGTGCACTTTTGACCTGTTGTTGAGCGCATAAGACAAAAGATTGAGGGGTGGAAGGTGAAGTTTCTATCCTTCGTCGACAAGGTGAACCTTATCCGTCATGTTCTTGTATCCATGATGTTGTATACTATGGCTGCTTTCTCTCTCCTCAAGGGTGTCATTAAGTTGATCAATTAAAATTTTGCGAATTTTCTGTAGCAGGCCAAGGGTGGGAATCCCGAAGGCACTGGGTTGCGTGGGATAGGGTTTGTGAGGAGTATGGTAAGGGTGGGCTTGACATCTCACATCTGAATCTTTCTGACAAATCGTTCTTGACGAAAACTTGTTGGGAGTCGATGAAGGGTGACTCGTTGTGGGCGTGTTTTTGTCGGGAGAAATTATGAGGGTGCGAAGCCACCAGGGGACTCTACCCCAAGTTTCTCATGCAAGGTTCCTTTGCATCTCCTTATCCGAAGTAGGGGTGAGCAAATGATGGTCCAGACCGCAAAATCGGACCAGACTGTTCAGTTCGGTCCGGTTCACGGTCGGAAATTTTGGCAGTTCAGTCCGTGGTCCGATCCGGTCCAATACCGGTCAGACTGCGATCCGGACCGCATACTGGTTTATATGTAAAATACATTGGTATTTGGATATATATTGTCACAAGTACCAACACACACATATAAACACTATTAGTGCACATGTTTGATATTTATATTATATAATTGTTAAAAATAATTAAGACTATATATTTTTAACTATTAAATAAGTTCTGAAATACATAAAAAGTCTGATTGGGTCCATATGGTCCGGTCCAACATTGAAAGGTTCGGTCCCGATCCGGTCCAATTTCAAAACGGCCCGGTCTATGGTCGATAAATTTGTTGAAATTTGGTCCTCGGTCTGGTCCGGTCCGGTCCAGTTCTGGACCGATGCTCACCCCTAATCAGAAGGCGGTATGGAGGACTTTCCTCGGACGTTTTGATATACTGCAGGTGGAGGATTGGTAGAGGGGAGGTGTCATTCTGGCATGACAATTGGTGTGGAGAACCTTTGCTGTGGTTGGCTCTAGATGTTGCTGATGCCAATCTGGAATTCTTTGTCTGTGATTTCTGGGTGGAAGGGGCTGGTGGGAACTGGATCACGCTTGCTAACATTATTTCGGAGGTCGGTATGCAAAAGATTTTGGTCTCCTATCACGTGGTTTCCTACGGGCGTGATGAGATCATTTGGACCCCTGCTGTTTGCGGATCCTTCTCCCCCTGGATCAGCGGATTACAAGATGCCTTCAATTTTTTCCCAACTATGGTAGGTGGATGCTGCTCCTCGCACGAAGGCGATGGTGGGGAAGGTGATGAAGTGGGCGTTGCCTACGGATGACAACATTTAGAGATGTTGGATTCAGATGGCTTTGACGTGTTATTGTTGTGGTCAAATGGAGTAAGAAACATTGTGACATCTTTTTCTGGGAGGTGATTTGGCGGAATCTGTGGCAGTTGGCCCACACGCGGCTATAGCTGTTGGTCGGACGCGCGGATGAGGGGGACCTGGTGTGTTGGCTTGACAGCTGCTGGTTGGTGGGGGATGCCTTTGAGGCGTGGTTGCATCGATCGGTCCCTGTGGTTGTCTGTTGGGTGACCTGGGTCGTGAGATGTAGGTTGAGATATGAAGGCGGCAAGGGGGACTTGCAGGGAGCGTAGCCGTTGGTGATATCATCCCTGAATGTGATGCTTAGGAAGAAGTAACTCCGGGTGATCGAAGGATGGGATAGGTACCACTAGGTAGTGGAGGATGGATTGGATGAACCGAAGAGAAAGTGGAGGAAAGTCAACATGGTGAGATGGCGACCACCCGATGTTGACAACTTGAAGCTGAATTTAGCGGTGGGGGGAGGCGTGATTCCATGGAAGGCAGACAAAGATGGACGTCAGACATTATTCAGGACAATCGGGGATCTATGACGATGGCCTTTTTTGCGTTGCTTCAGGCGGAGGACTTTCTGGAAGCTTATATGCAAACGCTTGTTGTGACCATCAAGCTCGGGAGCAGGAGCATGTTGCGTTCTCTTGCATAGAACTGGAGCATAGGTTATGTCTTGACATAGTGTGGGGATGGGCTGTGGTACCATGGATGATTGCCCCTATGGTGGAAGAGATCTGGAAGACCATGGAGGATCTGGCTATCATCATTGACCACACAACGCTCGAGGCTAACACGGTCGGGACGACTTTAGGACATTGGGGCAAGGGGGGCATGCGATGGTGGTGGTACATTACTTTATGAACCTCCCGATTGAGATCAGAGGTAGGATTTTGATGGACAGTAGACAAATGCCATATATTTGGTTATACTGGGACTCATATAGTTGAGGATTTTTCTTTGGTGGTGTATTAGGGTTAGTTTTTTGTTATTCCTTTGCTTGTTTGGCTGGTTTCTTCAGCTCGGCTCTGGGTGAGGTGACTCGGGCTGATGGCGGGGGGAGGGGGAGATCGCGATGGAATCCATTACGTACCTCTCTTTTTGGGTTAGCCTATGTGGGGAGGATAGTGTGAATATTATCACCTTCCAACTTTATTTAAAAAAACTTTAGGTCTAGATACCAGACCCTGGGAAACAAAAATAACCCTATGTGCGACCCAATTCGCCACCCTCCATCATTGGATCCAAACCCTAGGTTAGAGTCAATCCAACCACCGTTGATTAATTCTTAAACCTTGGGATAGTTAATGTTCACATGAACAATGCACCACCGACGTAGTCGACATGAACAGTACACGATCAATGTACAATTCATTTCCTCCCTAACGATCTTTGTATTTATCTCTCGATCTTCTTACGACATTTTTTTTCTCCATCCACTACATGTTTCCCCCTTTATTTTCAGGATTTCTTAAAAAAAGGGAGAAAATTTTACCGTGAACTGTAGTCCACAGTACTATTAATGTGAACAATATAGCAAATGTTCACTTCGTCCAAAATCTGATTTTTGGGCATTTTCTTTCATCCAATATTAACAATTGGGGGAGTCTGTCTACGGCATCTCGAAATTTTTCCATCTTACATCGACCAACGAGAGATCCACATGCACCTGGATTTCTTTTCCTGTATTGCACTCAAACTTCATGGGCTTGGACCATGGTGAACAGCGACGAATTGAACGATAAGATCATTTGAATGCACACTTGTTTTGCAGTCCAAGACATAGAGATTGCAGAAATCAATGGTATGGTCATCGTGTTGACCAGATGGAGTGTTTTTTGACCAGATGGAGTGTTTTCTGCAACAGGATGACTGGCACCTATTGAATTTGTGCAGCAATAGAGGACCACCTCCACAGCAGTTCACTCAACAGTTGCATCCTCCTTCGGTCATACCATGACTTGGTTGCAGTGAAGTTGCGCTTTGATGTGTTCAATGCTCAAAATTTTACATAGACGAGGAAGATGAGGATGGCGACGCCACATGCAGACACATCCTTTTTCTCCATCACTCAAGGCGGCACCACTGGTGTTATATGATCCATTATTCCCACTACTCCTGGTTGCAACTTCTGACTTGAATATGTTGACTGGTCTGATCATTTGCAGCGGAAGCATGATATTCAATCACCAATCTCCTTCGACGAGGACATGGCTTTGGCTTACATCTCTTTTGGTTTTGATCTTGGTAGAGATCTTTTGCAGCGGAAACAAATGATATAAGTCTTATTCTTGGGTCCAAATGCCTAATGACGTTTCTTATTAGAGTTTTATACTTCGGTTAGTTTTTTTATTAAGTTGTTGTATTTGAGTTTTTTTAATGCAAATGTTTCAATATTAGGAGCGACGAATTGAACGATAAGATCATTTGAATGCACACTTGTTTTGCAGTCCAAGACATAGAGATTGCAGAAATGAATGGTATGGTCGTCGTGTTGACCAGATGGAGTGTTTTCTGCAACAGGATGACTGGCACCTATTGAATTTGTGCAGCAATAGAGGACCACCTCCACAGCAGTTCACTCAACTGTTGCATCCTCCTTCGGTCATACCATGACTTGGTTGCAGTGAAGTTGCGCTTTGATGTGTTCAATGCTCAAACTTTTTACATAGACGAGGAAGATGAGGATGGCGATGCCACATGCAAACACATCCTTTTTCTCCACCACTCTAGGCGGCACCACTGGTGTTATATGATCCATTATTCCCACTACTCCTGGTTGCAACTTCTGACTTGAATATGTTGACTGGTCTGATCATTTGCAGCGGAAGCATGATATTCAATCACCAATCTCCTTCGACGAGGACATGGCTTTGGCTTACATCTCTTTTGGTTTTGATCTCGGTAGAGATCTTTTGCAGCGGAAACAAATGATATGAGATGAGTCTTATTCTTGGGTCCAAATGCCTAATGATGTTTCTTAATATACTTCGGTTAGTTTTTTAATTAAGTTGTTGTATTTGAGGTTTTTTAATGCAAATGTTTCAATATTAGGAGCTGTATGTAATGTTTGGGTATTTATCCATAGTTAACTAGTTTAACTCATGTTTTAGAATGGTCATTAATGGAAAGAAGCCAATTGGAGCTTCCCACGCGTTATCTATACATATACATACCCATGCACGGGGGTATTGTTCAAGTTGAATTAGATTAATGAATTTGGTTTCGCAAATCGAGTTTGCATGAGATCCTAGGTTAACCTACATAAATAAGGTCAACGTGAGATTCAGCAACCCAGGAGATAGGGAACCATACAGCTTCCATGAGAACAACCTTACTGGATGAGGTTGTTTCAACCTTAAGGGATGAGGTTTTTTGGAAGACGTAGGCCCTAGAGCTGTAGAGATGGCGGCTAAAGAGGGGCTTGGCTAGGAGGTGGAGCGGAAGATCTCCTCCCTTTTGAGAAGAGGAGCAACATTACAACAACGGTAGAGAGGGAGATCAGTGACGACGGCATCTGGAGGGGGGGTGGTGGCGCTCAAGACATGGAGAATATAGTCTTCCCTGTTAGATCTGTGATGAATGCAACACAAAATTTTTTATGGTGCAGTTGAAGATCGGTTGCACTGTTTAAGGCCAGCCATCAGCCAATCACGCATAGTCGAATGTTGGAGTGCACAGATCAATAGCGGAACCATATTGAATTTTGTCAAGGCTGGTGAAATGCTACCTAACATGATTAACAACAATGGTTTTGGAGAACATCATGTGCATCTAAAAGAAGGGAGGAAATCTGGAAAAGGAGCTTCAAAGCGAAAAGAGATGGATGGAAAGCAAATTGGATATGCAGAACTGCCTTATTTTGGATGTGAAGTAGACTACAACATTGATCGAGATGCGTTGTTATAGTCTGACCGACACTCCTTGGTATGATAGTTGAACTTTGATCACAATTTTAGCAAAAAAGCTTCTTCCAAAGTCATCTTCAGTTCCATATTTCACAAAACATGTATCATCTACCTGTGTCTTCTCACTATGAGTCTATGACATTGGTGGTCCTAATTTCAAATATAGATTTCTGATGTTTATTTTTTTCATACTTTCTGCAATACAATGTCTATAGTACGGACTGCTGCTGTTTTCTGTCAAGTCCTGGAACTGGAGTCAGCTTAAAAAGTGCTCCTGTAAACTTTTAATTCATGCAGTTTGTCGTTCTGCAGGAGTTTTACTGCCAATATCCATGCAGTTTAGTTTGGGCCTATTGTTTTTCATTACACTTTATTCCAAATAATGGAAGGGTTAGTATGTTTATTATATTATTGTTTCCTTTATCTATTTTCTACGCTTTGGTTTATCCTTGTGATTCTCAATTAGGAGTTGCTCGAGTAATTTTCGTGACACTAATCATTTCAGTTTTCCATCGGCATCAAACTCTCAATTGCGTCGCTGCTTTGGTCTTTTTGTAGCTTCCACGTGTTTGTAAACCCAAGCTGTGATCACTTCTTCATTTCACAATCTCACGTTTATAAATAAATTAGAAGCAGCACATCCTCTTCAAGACGAAAATGATTTTAGTTTGATCTGTTAGCTTCTTCTATAGTGAATGGATGCACTTTTATCCACTGAAAAAATAATGGATGTGCCTCTCATATTTGCAGCTTCCGTATTAGGATCACGCTTGCATTGTTGCATTTTGTTCATCCATTCAGTTTCTATAAATGATTATAGCATATCATTAACAGATTTATCTTTTTGTTTCTCTTCGTAACAGTTTCTGGCATTTTGTCTATGCCCCAGTAAGGATGCCTAGTATCGCAAGTACTGGAATTGGTACCATCATTGGACTGCTCACTCTTTTTTGCAGCTACAAAAATCTTTTATGCCGTCGTGAAGAATTGGTTATGCTCAGTAGAAAAGCTGGTGGCGCAGGGCAACCATGGAGAATTGGTTATGCCATCAACCTCTCTATAACTCTAGTTGTGTCTGTAGTATTGGAGGTTATGTTCTTCTTGAGGTCTTCAAGAAGTTGGTTGATCAGCCTCTCAGGCTGGTTTTGTAATTATGATTTTGATTAATACCAGAAGTAACTGCGTGCCCTTCAAACTTGCCGCTAGAAGTTCTTGTCATTTTTTATGTTGTTTTATTTGATGAGTGGGGGATAACTGTATATTATTGCGTATGTTGCAATCAAGTATATCCTTGTGAATCTTGTAAATGAAGAGAAGATTGTATTTTGATGTGTTGACATTATGTAGGGGTCACCATCGAATTTTCAAGTGGAGGATTGTTTATCCCTACATAAGTGTATGTTAAATCGTCCAAAAGGAAATAAGAAGAGAGGATGCACTACATGTTTGACAAATTGTAGGAGCGTGAAAAAGCCGGTCATGTGTTTTTTTCCTTTTTGAAGCTGGTCAGCCTCTTATTAATGTTAGTGTTACACCCAAAAAACTTATATATTTCATGCTTTGTTTGTTCTCTCCCATGTCAGCGTACTTGAAGTGCGGTAACTCTACTTTTAAGCACGAAAGACAATATATTCGTTGTATATTATTCAAATTACAACAAAGTAATAGATAAAAAGATGTGGTTCAGCTCTTCACGTCCTACTATCCAAAGCCATTTTCTGAGTTACTAGTCAATAAAAGTGAGAAACAATAAACCAACGATGCCATTGCCTATTGGACATATTCTTGATATTGTCAATAATAATATGAGATTAAGAGAGAAAGATTTCTCTCCCCTTCTATGCCTGTGGCGGAGGCCGAACGCTCGAAAAAGTAGTAAATCAAGGCAATAATAATATAGCTCTATTTATGCATGTACAAAATTACATTTATTTTCATGTTGCGTAATTTCAAGCCTATCCTACTATCAAAATGAAACAAAGGATAACAAGGCTCAATTGAATCAAACCAAACCTCAGCAGTTTCGTTTGACCTTATTCACTTCCCGACCAACAAAGGCAGTGCATTTTATGTCTAGTATATAGCTATTAGTTGCAATGCTAGTTCAACCTGACCACTACTTTTCAGGTTACACCTTGTTCACCATCACCACTAGGTGAAAGCAGTATAGCAGATCGTTCCAGATGGGCGAGACGCTGACTTCATGTAAGGGTGACCCTCTCGCCTTGCTTATTCCAAGCAAGAAGCCGTGGCCTGTTTTTTTGTTTGTAATATAACCTGACTGCCAATTTCCTACAAAATCACTAATTACATGCGTGGTCATAGGCCTCACTTCTTGTCTTCCAAAAGCTTTCAAACTTCAATGATTTAAGCTCAACCCATCCCAATAGGCTTAGAGCCGAGCTATGGGCTCCATAATCTCAGCATTCCCTCAGACATGGCTGATGTGCTCCTAAACTGGAGTAATGAGTCACATCTTGCCAAAATCAAAGTGGAAAGAAAATAAATTTGTCACACTGCCTCTAAATTAGCTGTACATGAAACATGCCGACGGTCAAAGTAGCATCTGTTTTGATCTAATCACCAGCATTTTGTCATTTTACATTATACGTGCCATCCTAGCACATCCAAAACTCTAGGGCGTTCCTACAAAAAACTAAAACAAAATACGTGAAATCTCACTTGGATATAGACTCATTTTCATCGTCCAAAGGCATCGCGTATCTCGTTTATGTAAGACGGATAAAACAATCTTTCCAATTCACTATATCAATTCTTTATTCTGGTTTTTTCATTGTCTTGTGATTACATAATATTTCAAAAGCAACTTTTGGGTGCTCTGCATGGGAATATTCCCAATATTTTTTTTTTTCATTTTCTTCCACTTTCATGCTCCTTGTTATGACATTCTTGTTTAGTCACACAGTTTTTCCCTAAAAACTTCTTGAAAACACAACACTATACCTCCATTGTTGTTGTAGGGTGTCTAAGACCTTTTTTCAATATAAGACAACATCTTCTATAGTGATAAAGTGTAAAAACAATCTTTCCAGTGTGCTTTTGAGTTGGCAATCATTTTCCCTGTCATGAAAGAATAAACATGTGATCTCAATGTCTATCAAGGGTGACTACAATTGTTTTTAGAACTGGATTGGCCAGTTGGTTCAGATCACCTAGGACTGGGGAAGCTAGCAAGTGACTGGTTAATACTGGTCAGGAAGTTAAACAAATTGTCCATACCTCTTTTCTAGTCAAAACAAATAAAAGCACTAGTTGATTCATTTGCTTAGAGCATTGGACTAGTAAAGGTCCCACTCCCTCTCCACTAGAGATGAGCATGGGATTAAGCCACATTTTTATATGGGTTGCGGATTGGGTCTAAGCTCAGATAACATTTGAGATTCTCGACCCATGTTTGACCCACATAATAGAGTTGGATTTCAGACTGAGTTCAAGATGACCCAGATAAAAATACTAAACTAAAAATATTTTCAAACATATATGAAGATAAATATTTACTAACCGAGTTTGAAAAGTGTGTATCCAGCGGTGCCTATAACCTATATCTACCGGCCACAAACTATACTTACGACGTGTCAACTAAATCCAACCATATTGATGGAAATGATTTTTTTTAAATTGGACATGTTTTAATAACACATTGATACCCCATGTATGAGATTATTACAAACATCACTTCTATAAATTTTGTAACTCACTATTGACTTATATATATATATATATATATATATATATATATATATATATATAGAGAGAGAGAGAGAGAGAGAGAGAGAGAGAGAGAGAGTCAGGCTAGAATACACTCGAGTGTACGGATCACACGAATACACTCAATGTGTTTGCATATCAAGACTATTTTTTGCAAAATGTAAACTGTTGATCTTCACCATCATACTATAACTAGGCTACATACAAATTTTGAGCCCATTTGGATGAGTCTAAGTCACTCATCCAAGGGAAACAAAATCGACGCATGAAACTAATTTGAAATGCATAATTTTTGCGGTCTTCATAACATGAGCTATACATATCCAAATGAGCTCAAATTTTGTGTATGAGTTGTTCACGAGATGTTTAAGAAGATCAACGGATTAGATTTTCAAAAAAATATTGCATCATGAAAAACTACTTGAGTGTATTCCGCTCCGGATACACTCGAGTGTATTCTAGCCTGACTCTCTCTCTCTCTCTCTCTCTCTCTATATATATATATATATATATATATATATATATATAATATGGTCAACAACAATCAAAATGAAACTATTTTTGAATACATATAACATTATTAGTACAAATCCAACCTATACAGTCAGATTATATTCTTTATGGTTGCAAATATGTAAAATATAAGTGGTACACATAACTTGAATGCACTTTTATATACTTTTGTTTTATTAGTATCAATATGACCGACTAAGAATATAATAGATAAATGTAATTGGGATAGTTTGTAGTCAAATGTATCTTATAAATGATACATATTATACATAAATTTGTGGTTACATATACATATATGTGCAATTAGTATGGATATCTTGGTTTTTGAGCTAAATTTACCTTAGCCTTGCTTGTCCCTATAAAATTTAGGTCAAAATTTTATGCTATAAGATGATGGTATGATTATCTTTACCAATGGAAGGAGGGGTTTGATTACCTTGTTGAACAATTTTTTATAGGTCTATGAAGAGGGCTCATGGCAAGCTGTCAATAGAATGAAATCCGGGTTGCTTATTAGTAGATAGTGAGAGGGAGGATATCATGGAAGTGGCCTGCTTACATGACAAAGGCACAACTGTTATGTACTTTGGGGTGCCTCTCGTGAGAGCGCGTATTATGACTGTGCACTTCTGACCTGTTGTTGAGCACATAAGCCAAAAGATTGCGGGGTGGAAGGTGAAGTTTTTTTTCCTTCATCGACAAGGTGAACCTTATCAGTCATGTTCTTGTATCCATGACGCTATATACTATGGATGCTTTCTCTCTCCTCAAGGGTGTTATTAAGTCAATCAATTAAAATTTTGTGAATTTTCTCTAGCAGGTCAAGGATGGGGAATCCCGAAGGCATTGGGATGCGTGGGATAGGGTTTATGAGGAGTATGGTCAGGGTGGGCTTGACATCTCACATCATAATCTTTCTAACAAATCATTCTTCATGAAAATTTGTTGGGAGTCGATGAAGGGTGACTCATTGTGGGCGTGTTTTGTCGGGAGAAATACAAGAGGGTGCAAAGCCACCAGGGGACTCTACCCCAAGTTTGAATAGTTTGGTGTTTGGTCTATGGTCCAGTCTGATCCAAAATCAGTCAGACCGTGATTCGGACCATAGACTGGTTTATATGTAAAATACATTGGTATTGGGATATATATTATGTCACAAGTACCAACACACACATATAAACACTATTAGTGTACATGTTTGATATTTATATTATATAATTGTTAAAAAATTAAGACTATCTATTTTTAACTATTAAATAAGTTCTGAAATACATAAAGAGTCTGATTGGGTCCAGCGGTCCATTCCAACATTGATTGGTCCAGTCTCGGTCCGGTCAAACTTCAAAACGGCCCAGTCTATGGTCGATAAATTTGTTGAAATTTGGTCCTCGATCCGGTCTGGTCCAGTTCTGGACCTATGCTCACCCCTAATATGAAGTCGGTGGTGTGGAGAACCTTTGCTGTGGTCAGCTCTAATATGGTTTATTCCAAAAAAATTACTTTAGCGTATAAACAAAATTCATAAAATTTAACTTTCATTATCTTGCAAATATGTTGTAGTTTTCAATGGTATATCTTTGATCTTCCAACATAACTTAGTTCAAACTGAATTTCTAAGTTGAACCTATACAATTTACAATATTTGATTTGTGATGAACTAAAATTTTGATCAATGAAATCTCGTATAGAAAAATGAAAGTATGACTAAGCTTTCTGATTAATATTTGTATTTGGTATAAAAAAGGTTTGGATCCGATATGTTAAATTTTTCTCCCTAAAAGAGATTTCATTCCCAAAATACATACTAGGTATAAGGCTCCATTTGTAACTGCATTGTTTCCATATACCTTCCATGTAATATCTTAGGCAACTACTCTATTTGATTCTATCTTGTTATGAAAGAAACTACTATTTTTTGACTTTTATATTCTTACCCATTGTATTCCTATGACTTAAGTGTGTCAATGTTAAAGACTCTTCTAGTAGGTATCTAATCCTATTCCTTAACCTATTGGAAAACATTCGTATCCCAAAATTCAACCACATATCACTTCAACACTGTCCCACAATACAATTCTTTTATATTCCTATACATCTAAGTACTACTAGGATGCATCTTGTATACCGACGAATGTACCTCTTCTAAAGCCATATCTCTCAGACCTCTTTCCTAAGGAACACAAAGCCTTTTATGGAAAAAAATGATCCATGAATCAACCCTTATTCAAGGTGATGTTGGACGGTCCAAGAACCACAATCACCACTATCACTATGAGAGATGATTTTGACTATCATTCAACGGTTTCCATGCATCACTTTCAAGGTAGGTTTGTCTGATACATTGTTCTCTAACAAGTACCTATCTGGTTGGTCTGATATCACATATCTTGACTAATGATATTCTGTCATCAACCAACACACACTCCAGTCTTATGTTTTATTGTTGTCTATTAGCTTCCAAAATAACATCCAACTAGGTACATAACAAGAATGCATGTACTCTTATCAAACATATGATCTCATTGTTCATGTCCTCAACCTAAAGACATATGTCATCAAGTAACATTACTATAGACATCTATCATGGTATACCATTATCTCATAATTGAACAAACATATAGGCAAAGATTGTCTTTATTGTTAATCAAATCATTTACAAGATATGTCATTACAATCATCATATGATTGGATCTCTGAGCATACATACCAACACTAGGTCATGAATCCTTATTCTAACTCTAGTTTCTTGTATTCCAAGAATTACCTAAAAAGGTTTTGGGTTATAATGACATGAAAATTTACAAGGATTGAGACCAAAATTCTATAAGCAAATATTCCTACTAAAATGAGTTAAGTGGTCCATGTCTTGGGTTTTATTGTATTACATTATCAAGTTTGGTTTGCATTATCATA
The DNA here is from genome assembly GCA_963693085.1 of Alisma plantago-aquatica. Classification (NCBI taxonomy): domain Eukaryota; kingdom Viridiplantae; phylum Streptophyta; class Magnoliopsida; order Alismatales; family Alismataceae; genus Alisma; species Alisma plantago-aquatica. Next base: position 658,963,843 of record OY856415.1, read on the forward strand.
TTTAAAGTTTATATTATATATATGATCATGTAAAGACTCTAATGATTTAAGAGGTATTTGTTATATGCACATCTTGTTAAGCACATCATACATGCTTATATGTTAATATCATATCATTTAATAATTATACCTCTTCATGTTTAAGATTGGTAATGCAATTATGAGTGAAACCCCTGAGTAAGATAAGATAAGATTAAATTAGAATAAGAATTAATAATTAGGCCCTATCTCACATGTATGAAAGGTTGGTGCCTCATGGTCCCTCTTCAATTTATGGGATCAATCCCAAGACTACACACATTGAGTGTGTACTATGATGCTAATGTTTATGGGTTCAAGCCCAAGCCTGCACACCTGGAGTATGTTCAGAATCATGCGCACCTCATTGTGTTTGGTGAGATCAAAGAAGATAGGGTTCATTGAGTAGGTACCCATATAAGAATGCTTAATCAAGTTAAGAGTCCATCCTAAAGCCAATAACAATGTTTATGCATGTTCATATTAGTTTTAAGCTTTATGTTAAGTTATGTTCATATTATTACCGGAACCCAACCTCTTACAACACTTTTTCGAATGCATGGTTATATGTTGATGCACATAAGTTGTCTACATCATGAGATGGCTCTCAAGAAGTGGATGTACATTCAAGACTTGGTGGAGTGTCATTCATAAGACACAAGGAGGTTTAACAAGTTCACCATCTATATCATGTATCATGTTCCTTGTTGTAAGTTTTGTGAAAAGAATGAATATGAGAATCAATGTGTCCATATCATGTGTAAAGTATTTTTCATTATTGCAGTGAATGATAAATACTATACAATGACATTCTATGAGTGTGATTTTTTTGGTTTAGTATTATTATATATGGATCACACTTGAGGGATGATGCATAATTCATCTTCGTCTTTGTCAGTAGACATTATACAATTGTACTCTTTGGCTTGGAACAAGATGGATATGTTTATATTGCACAGGCAAATGAATATCCTATTGGGAGTATCTTTGTTGGGAGGTTTGTTGGCTCAGTTTCAAATCTAGGAACATGTAGCGTGAAGGTTTTCATGATTAGCATAAAGGTGATGCTTGGATACATTGTGACACATGGGCAATGACTGTCAGTGATGTAGATGGGATTTGTCCATCCTACTAGAGTTGATATCCTGGCTACTTGATAAGCAAGATAGATATAAGTATGTTCATACTCATGTGAGTAAATATATGATATGTGCTCGCATGCATCTTAGACAGTCTGCTCTAGTTCAAGGAACATGGATTGAATGTTGAGAGGATGATATTTCCATGCCTTGGATTCAATCTGGATATTAGAGACAAAGGAACTATATGATCACTATAACACTAATAACAGATTGTAGGCTGAAGTTCTTCTCCAACTTTCCAATTACTTGAGTAGCAATGATGTTGCCAGATATAACTCATTACTTGTAATGTCATAAATTAGTTATGGACAATCACTGTCAATGTAACTTGGGTTCTATAGGGTTACACACATAAGATTTATATGGAATGGGAGTTTACTCATGAATAAGGTTTAACTTGATTGGTAAAGTGTTTAGGTATTCAATTTAAACAAGATTGGATAAAAATTGGCTGAATCGGAAAATAAATTGACTGGTTTAGAATATGAACCGACCGATTCAAATTCTGAAATGACCAGTTCAGATTGTGAATTGCCCTGTTCAATGATCAATAAGATTGGATCAAGGATTGATGCTAATCTCATGTTGTGCATTAATCGTCACATTGAAGCCAATATGTTTGTGAATAGAAAATATTATGAAATGTCCATTTCAAGTGTTGAATCGATCATTACACATGTGAACCAACTGGTTCATGGTTTGTAGCTTCCAGAAAACTTATGAAATTCCGTCTCTTTGACTCCCAATTGATCTAGAAACCGTGACCCTGGCCCTCCTATATATATGGGTAGACCTGTCAAACGGGTGGGTGGGTTGGGTTTGGGTTGGGTCGTTGCGGGTTTGGGTCTCGCGGGTACGGGTCAAAAAGACCTAATGTTAAACGGGTGGGGAAGTAGCACACCCAAACCCGACCCAGCAGGTTGCGGGTCACCCACGGGTGCCCATATAATATGTGCATAGTGAAAAGATATTTCTTGTTTCTGCACTACGACAAAGAGTAGAATGATTCATTAATAATTTTTAGTGTAAACATAACAAAATGAGGGCAAGCTTCCACTACTTTTTGTGTCCAACACAATGTAATATCTATTATGGTATTTTTAAATAAAATATAAGAGACAAAATGAAAAATAACCATTTCTGCAATGTACAATAAAAAAACTAAATGATATAGATGTTACAAATAGCATAACATATTACCATAACAACACTATATTTTGTCATCTTATGCTAAAAGTTCTTGATGTTTCATGTTCTTATGATTGTCCAATACATAAAGTGAACAAAAAGAGAATATAATTGTTATAATTGAATATAAAACATGCATTATACTATATATTCATTAGCATAAAAATAATATAGAAGTTAACGAATTTGTTTCCACTAGTGTAAACAATTAACAAAGGATATCAATAAAGAAAGTTAGACTTTAACTCTTTATATTGTATACATTACACGTCATCAATTTAGTTGATTGATAAATGTATAGGTGTTGCATGTCTTAAGAGTCATATAGATAATATATTTATATTAATATATTATTTAGTTTAATGGGCACCCACAGATGCCCGTGGATCACCCGTGAAACCCACTAAATAAACGGGTGGGTATGGGTTTGGGTAATTTCTAGCGGGTGGCAAATTTTTCCACCCAAACCCAACTTAAACGGGTCGACCCGTGGGTGCCCGTGGATTTTGACCCAGTTTGACAGGTCTATATATGGGTAGTCAAGGCATTCAGGAGACACAACAATAAGCTCTGATAATTGTTGTTATCTCACAGTTGTGGTAATGTGAGAGCCCAAGAAAGTCTTAACCATAAAAGAGAGAGACAACAAGGGAAAGACAACAAGGTGGAGCATTCAACGCTAGTATGTTGAAATTAAAGGGACAACACCTTATTGCCAGTTCCAAAAGACTGACAAGAGTTTTTAGTGATCCCTGTGGACTACGTAGAGGCATGGAGGCCATTTCCACCCGCTAGGAGGATTTCGTCAACCACCATCCATGGTGCTACACCAGGAGGCCACCACCAAAAGCCGTCCAGGTGCTGCTTATGAAAGAAGTACGCCGTTGTAAGGATAGTCGTTGAACTTTCTCTAAGGCTAGGTATATACATTGTAAACCTTCCTTCCCAATCCATGGTCGTGGACGCGATCCACTAGTCAAGGGTAATGTAACATGAAGTTTTTTGTTTCCACTACCATCTCCGTCGCCATGTTTTCCTACAATGGTATTAGAGCCACGCCAATTTACTAAGTTTTGAAATTTAGTTGATATGATCAGTTTTTATTTTATTATTTATTTTATTGTATATGATGAGAATATTTAAAACAATTAATGTGTATATATTATTAAATACCACACATGATCAATATATATATATATATATATATATATATATATATATTAATATTTATATATATATGGCCATTCATTTGCTACCCAAGCAAGTAACTACGTTTAGTCACCCATTCATCTGTTTTGTAATAGGAAGACACATATTTGTAATAAGACAGACAACATTGTAATGAGATGACCAAAATTGTAATACAAAGACTCATTTTGTAATACTACATAAACTGCTATCACAAATATCAATTTTACTGTATTTAGAGGGAGAACAAAAATTCACATTGTATTTATAAAATGAGTATTTGTATTACAATTTTAGTTGTCTCATTACAATTAGGTAACTTCCTTTTACAAAACAGATCCAAAAATAACAAAAGTTAGTTACCCGCACGAGCAGTGAATATATATCCTATATATACAATTTATATACATCACCCTAAAAGTCTTTTCATACTAGATGTAACGTGGTTTTGGCCAATACCCCCTGGATATGTGTGAATGGTTGAATGCTTTTAATTCCTACCCTTTAAATTGGGTTTGCATATCACGCCTCTCTCTCTTTTTGTATAAGTAAGTTAATGCTTTCATTCATATACTCCCCTCGAATGTAACTCAAGGTTTCACTTTTACAATGTAATAAGTTAAATAGGAATATGATAGTTTTTTTTCTTCTATTTTGATAAAGAGAAGACATTCTGCACCGGATGAGTCGACCGACTCAAAATTTGAACTGATCAACTGGAGGACCGAGGAGGATAGAAGACAGGAGGATCCAATTGATTGAATGGTGGTCCATTTAATCGACTGGAGGAGTCCAAACATCACTTGAACCAGAGGCCAATTAACCAATCCAAGAGACCAATTGACTGACCAAGAGCCAAACCAATCGACTCAAGGGTTGAGTCGACTGAGCAGACTAGTTCCAACATAGTTTTCTGCAAGTACACGTTGTTATATATGATGTGGACCATAAGTGATAGCAATTCTTTGTGGATCCAAATAATTGCAAGTATGGTCATAACCATCACTCATATTTTTAATTTAATGTTTTGTTTGCGGATATAGTAAGCATATGATATATATGTTTAGTATACGGTGATTGGATATATATATTAATATAAATATAAATATCTCAATTAAATATTAAGTCGTAGATGATTTCCATAAGCAACACATATGAACAACTTGATTGACTAAGTGTGGACATGCCAAGCGTGGTGCACTATTTATCTCATGGAAGTGTGATGGTAGTTATGTGGGCCTGCCAAGTAGGGTATATTACTATCTTGTTGGCTTTTGGATCGAGCTTAACTGGGTGACCTTAATGAGATTCAATCCCTAGAATCATACATATGGACTATGGCAAGGAGTTGCGCTTACCATATATCCAAAAATAGCATGAGATGCAATTGAAAAATGCTTCCTACCTTAATAGTTTGTTATGGATGCTGGCGTTGGTCGGGTAATAAGTTAATTGTTTTAGGTCTTAGCTCACTAGAAGGTTGTACGCTGCAATCTTCTAAATTGATATGTGTGGGCTATTAATTTGAACAAAATAGTGGGAGAGATAATTTGTTAAAGGCCTAATTAATATAATCAAATTTTCTTTTAATAAAATCAAATCAGAAGGGCATTGAAAAATTGCAAATTTATTTCATAGAAACAAATGGCAACCAATAACACATTTTCCTTGCGATCGGTCCTTAACAAGGACAAACTGAACGTGAATAATTTCCATGACTGATTCAGGATGTTGAGAACTGTTCTCACACAAGATCGCAAGCTCTATGTCCTAGAGACATAAGAGCCAGATGGATCCACTCCCACAATGCCTAAGGATGACATGGATGCTTATAAGAATAACTCTGAAGATGACGTAGATGTCAAGTGCTTGATGCTCTGCTCAATGAACTATGAGTTGTAGAGACAACATGATAACATAGATGTTATTGAGATCATAACACATCTTAAGAACATGTACTAAGATCAGGCAATACAAGAGAGATATGATGTCTCAAAGGCGTTGTTCAAGTGCAATATAACAGAAAGAGATTCAGTAGATCCCCATCTGCTCATGTTAATTGGATATGTGGAGAACCTCGCAAGACTATAATTTCCGTTAGGTCAAGAGGTGTACACATGTGATTCTGCAATCATTGTCAAAATCATACAACAAGTTTTTCATGAAGTACAACTTGAACAATTTTGAAAAGCCATTGTTAGAATTACTTGGCATGTTGAGAACTACTAAAGCACAAGTGAAGAAGGACAAGACAAAATCTCTGATGATGATTATCAAAGGAAAGGGGAAGTTCAAGGGAAAAGGCAATGCTAAGAAGAGTTCCAAAGCTGGATAGAAATCCAAGTCTTCATCACTCAAAAAAAAATGGAGGGGTGACCAAGGGAGGCAATTGTGTGACATCCTCGGATTTTCTAAAACTTAATCTGATGTGTGACATCCAAATTGAAACCCTCACCTCAGCGAGAATCCCAATTTAAACATCACACACTAGGCTAAGAAAGAGAAAATCAAGGGAGTCAGAAGGAAACAACCAGTAGCACATGCACATGAACAATAATAAAACCATACAACACATGTTCACTATTCAACATATAATTACAACATGAATTGGTACAACATTTGATACTACATATTGAACAAAAAACTATACATATACATGTACTACCACTAAACTACATGATCTTAAGACAACAGGTCCACCTGTACATCAGCTCGCTACACAACTCTCAACTATCTTGGATCTTCAAGAGCATAACCACAACCTAAACAAAAGATTACATGTGGTACATGTCAGCACAATATTCAAGAATATTGTATTGAGTATGCCTACGTGTCTTTTATTTACCTCTCATCATATCTTGGCAATAAGATAAAACTAATACTTGGCAGTAATAGAAGAAATATAAGAAAATCATATACTTGCACAAAGATGTTCGTTAACAAAAGATAACACATATTTTAAGCACATTTTCCATTATATCATCCATGCATTTACCGCCGAAGGTTGAATGCACTAAAAGCCTTATGATCGACTACCAAAGAGTTGAATCATTTCATAATGTGATCAGACTACCAAAGAGTTGGATCACTTTCAAGTACTTGACTACCAAAGAGTTGAAGTACTTTATTCTAGCACTTGACTACCAAAGAGTTGAAGTGCTTAGATATAATGGAACAAATATATTATGTTTCATGTGTTCATAACCATAAGTATGGGAAATCAAGCAACATATCATGCAAGAACAATCATTTCATACAATATCATATGCCAAGTATTTTACTACACATATAACACAAGCATATTGTATAATAAGCCAAGTAAGAGGTAATGGCATACCTTGATCAAGAAAGACACACCTAATCACATTCCTGATGTCATCTATCCTTGTCAACCCTGATTAAGACAAGATCACATATTCCTCATCAGATTCTCATAGTCTTACATCTCATCTTAACCCTAGTCGTGTCCATTATAGGGTTTCACTTAGATCATTATGATATGTACATTATTACTTGTCTTATCTTCATCCTTATGTGGGATTTATGTTACTGATGTTATATTCTAGATTAGGATACATAATCTAAATATCAGGTTCTATATTATTATTTATACATATTAACCCTAGGTTACATGCATTACTCAAATTAGGGTTACATCACATGTATTAAGGGTGCTCTTCCTATAACATGAATTCTATGCATCATCATGATCTCCTAATTAAATTTGAGGTTTCAAATAATGATATGAGCTTACTCTGTAAATTTCATCATTTATTGAGCATGTATGTATTTATTGCATTTTATTTAGGGTTAAAAGCCCTAATTAGCCATATTAAGCAATTTACATGATTTCGTGCATCCACAACATAGTTACTAACATCAGATGGATTATAAACATGATTTATGATCTACTGGTATTTTCTCATAATTTTAGGCCATCATTTGTTCTTTATAACACATGATATAAGCATAATACATCTTAAATGATATCACTATTATTAGTGTATCAAAAGCCTGATATTATGGTTCTATTTTGTTCTACACATTTTTCTGAAAATTTTGATATATTATATGTATTTTTTTTATAAGTGGGCTATTTATTATGAAATATCTAAGAAATGGATATTTATTGAATTGTTTACCTTTTTGGGCCAATAGTGTCTCGCCATGTGTCCACTTGGGTTGGCGTGCATCCTTTTCTTATTGCGGCCGGTTCTTGGTTGGACCTATCTAGTTCACCGACTGACTTATGTTGGGCCATCCAATCCAACTTGCACTGGTCCCAATCCATCCTCTTCTTTCTCTCTCGCGTATTAACGCGAACACCCGCCTCCCCTGTTCTCTGCGTGCGCCGCCGTACAGGACTGCTCTGGTGAGCAATCGACAGAGAACATGTGCTCTACATCAGTGAAACATGTGCTCTTTAGATTCAAAGACATGCAACCCACCTTCATGCCTGCTCCCGCTCTAAGATTTGCTTGTGGATCTTGAGCTCCGCAACGTTTCCGTCGCCTGGGCCTGGATGTGGCAGAGAAAAGAGGCGACTTGCCTCTTCTCCTACTTGTGCTGATCTGAAGCTCCCGAAAGCTTCACAACACCTCTTAGAACTTGTCTTCTTCCTTCATTCACAATGAGCAGCTCTGCCTACAAGCTTCCGAGCTTCACCTTCTCCTCCGGTAAACCCAAGGTCTTCGGCCAAGGTGCCAACTTCATAGGGGTCTGTGAGAGTGTGGAATCAAATGATATGATCCTCACCTTCGTTTTCTCCAACTCAAAGAACCTCAAGGTCCCCTACTTCCCTGTCTCCTTCTTCTATGCTATCCCCTTCCATATCTCCTCCATGCCACCTGCAATTTTGCGGTGGAGAAGACAGAAGAAGGGATGGCTCGATCTCCCTTGACACTTACTCAGTAACTACAGAAAAGGGGTCTAAGAATTCGTCAGGACGAGCCGTATTCAACTACCCGTCTACACTTCCCTCTCATCCCACGATCAACGATCATGGGGGGGAGTGGATGCTCGCCCATGATGCTATTCCCAAGCTCCTCCGGATCTGGAGTTGGGAGATGACTTTGATGCCGTCCAAAGTGCATCTAACGGCTATACAAGGCCCTTTACAAGACCAGATCCGCGGCTCACTTTAAACAGCCCTCACTACCTCTAGATTGGATATCTAGGGCTAGGATCTGACCATGCAGACCCAACTCAGAAGTAAGGTTCGCGTGACACAACCTATTTTAGGCTCAAGCTATCAAACTTAGGTCTATTTACCTCAATAATGCACATAATTTCTCAAATTTCAAACTTAAATAACTTCCTCTAGGATCCTCCAATTGCCACCAAATTTTGACCATAGCTTTATCATTACTCAAGGTACCTTGTACACAAATTCGGTGCCAAAACTCAATTGTTAGACTATTCAATTAAATTCCTCAAATAGGAATAACTTATGGATCCAAATCATTATACAAACCTCAATCAACACTCCAACTTTACTAAAACACTTGGGATTCTCAAAACAACTCAACATGAATGACTTCACTTGTGTCATTGGACATTTTAGGATTCCAAAAGTCCACTCCATCACATCCTACACACCTTAAAAGATATTTCGTCCTCGAAATTAAGCCCAAAAATCCAATCTTTCACAAATTGTCACCACTATCACTAGATTGGACACTAGAAAAGGAATTGTCATTTTTACCTAGAGGACCTAAGGAGGAAGAAGAAGAAGGAGGGGATATATATCTCCACTTTAGGTATATACGTTATTGATATAAATATGTATACTTATTCGTATTGGGTACTAGATACCGGATTTGGATCTCACATATGTTCAAATATGCATGATATGAAAATAAGTAAGCCCTTAAGAATGGGTGAGGTCAAACTGTGCATTGCAAATGAAGCAAGAGTTGCTGCCACTACAGTCAGAACCTATCATTTCTCTCTGTCCACTGGGCTTGTAATAGAGCTAGAGAACAACCATTTTGTACATGCCATTAATAGAAACATATTTTTTGTATCTTGTATGGACATTAATGGATTTGAATTTCATATAAAGAATGACCAAGGTTCTATTTCAAAAGATGAGATCTTTTATGGCAGTGCCCCAATGTCCTATGGTCTTTACTTATTAGATATAGAGAAAAATGTTTATAAAGTAAATACCAAAAGATTAAAACTACATAACTCAAATAAAACATACCTTTGGCATTGTCATCTATGACACATCAATGAGAAATACATTTCTACACTCCATAAAGATGGTTATCTAGACTCTTGTGGCCTTGAATCAATAAATACATGCTAATCTTATTTTTTGATCAAGATGACAAAGGCTCCTTTCACTGGTCATAGTGAGAGAGCAAGTGATCTATTGGGACTTGTATATACTAATGTATGGAAACCTTTTAGAACAAATGCTAGAGGTGGTTGCCAGTACTTCATTACCTTTACTGATGACTTTAGTCGGTATGGGTATGCTTATTTGATACAACATAAGTTAGAAACCCTTGAAAAGTTAAAGGATTTCATGAATGAAGTACAAAACCAACTTGGTAAAAGTATTAAAGAAATTTGTTCCTCTTGAGGTGGAGAGTACTTAAGATAAGAGTTTGAGGACCTTCTGTGAGACTGTGGTATCGTATCACAATGGACTCCACCTGAAACACCACAACATATGAGTGTATCAAAAAGAAGGAACCGTACATTACTAGATATGGTGTGGTCAATGATGAGTTTTGCTGATCTTTCGACTTCTTTCTAGGGACATGCTCTAGAAACCTAAACATTTACACTAAATTGTTACCATCTTAATCGATACAAAAGACACCCTACGAGATATGTTATAGGAAGCACCCCAATGTGTCTTTTATGAAGATTTGGGGATGAGAAGCTTATGTGAGAAAGCAGTTTCCCAAAAAGCTTGGTCCCAAATTGGATAAATGTTATTTTCTTTGATATCCTAAGGAAACCAAATGATACTATCTTTATACCCCATTTGACAACAAAGAACTTGTTGCCAGGGATCTTGTATTCCTAGAAAAGTAATTTATTTCCAAAAGAATCAGTGGGAGAAAAATAGAACTTGAAGAGGTTCGAGACCAATAAAAGAAAACATTGAACTTGTAGAGGTACAAAAGGAACATGAAGAGTCACAAATTGTTGTGGAATATCAAGTTCCTCATGTAACACAGGAACCTCACAAAATTAGTAGGACACACCTTGAGCCTGAAAGATTTGGTTACCTTGTGACTCAATAAGGCAATGAGTTGGTCATTGATGATGAGCCAACAACCTACTTAGAAGCTGTTAAGGGACCAAAGTCTGAGAAGTGGGTTGAGGCCATGAGATCAGAGATGGAATTCATGTACACCAACTAGGTACAAACCTTGGTGGATCCACCTGAAGGGGTAAAACCCATAGGGTGCAAGTGGGTCTTCAAGAACAAGACTGACATGGATAGTAATGTACAAACCAATAAAGGCCGATTGGTTGCAAAGGGTTTTGGACAAATTCAAGGCGTTGAATATGACAAAACCTTTTCTCCAAGTTTCCATGTTAAGTCCATCAACATACTTGCCATTTCTATGACTATGAAATTTTGTATATGAATTTTAAAACCACATTCCTTAACATGAATCTACTTGATGATATGTACATGACACAACCCAATAGTTTTATAAATATAAAGGATGCAAATAAAGTTTTTAATCTAAAAAGGTAAATCTATGGATTGAAGCAAGCATCTTAGAGTTGGAATCTTAGATTTGATAAAATAGTCAAAGAGTTTGACTTTAGTCAAAATGAAGATGAACCATGCGTTTACAAGAAGGTTAGTGGGAGCATGATTGTATTCCTCATATTGTATGTAGATGACTTACTATTGATGGGGAATGACATACCTACCTTACAAATGGTAGAAACCTGGCTAGGTAATAAAATCTATATGAAGGACTTAGGCAAAGCATCCTATATCTTTGGAACCAAGATCTATATAGATAAATCTATAAGGCTTCTTGGCTTAAGCTAGAGCACATACATTGACAAAGAGATGAAGAGGTTCAACATGGAGAACTCAAAGAGAGGAAACTTAGTCATGTCTCATGGTGTTAGTATCTCTAGAGCTCAAATTCCTAGTTCTTATAAACAATGAGAATGCATGAGTAAGATTCCATATGCATCTACAATTATATCTATCATGTACGCAACATTATGTACTCATCTAGATGTCTCATATGCCTTGAGTATGACTAGAAGACATTGGTTTGATCCCGGTGAAATTCACTGGAGTGCCGTAAAGAGTATCCTTAAGTACTTGAGAAGAACTAAGGATCAATAATCCTTATATATGGGTGGTGAGAAAGAGTTAATGGTAAAAGGTTACACTGATGCAAGCTTCCAAACTGACAACATATGACTATAGATTGCAACTTGGATTTGTGTTTTGTCTTAACAACAAGGTTGTAAGTAGGAAGAGTTCACGGAAGAAACAGTTGCTGATTCTACAACAAAGGTTGAGTATATTGCTACCTCCAATGTGGCAAAGGAAGCTGTTTGGATCAAGAAGTTCATTTGTGAACTTGGGGTGGTAGCATCAACGACACAATAGAGTTGTATTGTGACAATAGTGAAACTATTACACAATCTAAGGAACCTAGATTGTATCGACATTCCAAGAACAAACAATGACGGTTCCATCTTATATGAGAGATTGTACATTGAGGAGATGTGAAGATTTGTAGAGTATCAACTGAAAGCAATGTCATTGACCCCTTAACAAAGCCACTTTTACAGAAGAAGCATGAAGGCCATGTTAGATAACTTGGGATTAAATTCATGGGTGATTGGCTCTAAGTGCATGTGGGAGTTTTTTGGTATGTATACCCAAAGAGGCAATCATATGATGATTGTAATGGCATATCTTGTAAATGATTTGATTAACAATAAAAGCAATTTTTTCTATATGTTTGTTCAATTATGAGATAATGGTATAATACAATAGATGTCTAAAGAATGATGCTACTCGATGAAATATATCTTCAAGTTGAGGACCTGGACAATGACATCAGATGTATGATAAGAGTACATGCATTCTTGTTGTGTCCTTGGTCGGATGTTATTGTGGAAGCTAATAGACAAAAATAACACATAAGACTAGGGTGTGTTTTGGTTAATGATAAAATCTCATAAGTCATGATATGTGATATCAAACCAAGTACATAAGTACTTGTTAGAGAACAATGTATCAGACAGACCCACCTTGAGAGTGTTGCATGGAAACAACTAAATGGTACTCAAAATCAGCTCTCATAGTAATAGTGGTGATTGTGGTTCTTAGACCTGAAATCACTACACTCATCACATGTCGTTCGATGTATTTTGACACCATCCAACGTGACCTTGAGTAAGCGTTTCCATAAAGGTGATGCTCAGATACAGTATGTCACATGGGGAATGACTGTGAGTGATGTAGATGGGATTTGTCCATCCTACTAGAGTTGTATCTTGGTCACTTGATAAGTGAGACTGAGAAACGTATGGACATACTTATATGAATCAATATATGATACATGAGCTCATGTGCATCTCAAAAATTTGATCTACTTAAAGGAACATAGATTGAATGTTGAGAGGATGACATTTTCATGCCTCAAATTCAAATTGGATATCAGAGACAAAGGAACTATACAATCACTAAAACACTAATCACAGATTGTAGGTTGAAGTTTTTCTCCAACTTTCCAATTACTTGGGTAGCAATGATGTGTTTCTAGATACCACTCATTGCTCTTGATATCATAAATTAGTTATGGACATTCATTGCCAATGAAACTTGGGACCTATGGGGGTCACACACATATGATTCACCTAGAATAGGAGTTTACTCATGAATAAGATTTTACTTTTCATGAAATTCCATCTCTTCGACTCCCAGTTGATCTGGAAACCTTAACCCTGGCACTTTGTCACGAATCCATTTATTACCCTAAGTCCACAATCCTAATGGCTACAAAGCGAAAGGCGAGTGGACCTAGGCATCCATCTCTAGAGTGGATCACATAACATATGCATGAATAAAACCACAACAAGAATAAGGTAAGAGACAACATAGCATGAAAGAAACTAAACTAGTACCTCAAACAAGATCTCAGTCCCATATATCAGCCCATATGAATTCCATTTTCATAACATTAGATACCATAAGAGTAAGAGCCATAGATTATAACCATAGAGCAGAAGCAATGACCATAGAAAGAGTCATAATGTACATGTTACTTAAAATCATAAAAATGGTACACATCAACACAAATGTGCTAAGTACGCTATAAAATACATAAAATCATAGATTTAAGAGAACATACATGATTGAAAAAACTTATCATAATAGAAAGAAAGAAAAAAACAACAATAAAGACTTTCTTATTGACATGCTAGCATGTTTTAACTGTATTTCCATTATACTTAACAACAATATATGGCCATTGACCAACTTCCTCAAAGGAAGGGTCCATAAGGGTGCTCAAGATTAGATAACCTTTTTATATGTGAGAGACCTCAACACCTAAGTAATTGAGATAACCCTGTTTCAACATGCCTTGTGCCCTTATCCTAAGAATACCAGGTAGGTACAAGGTTTGTATAATGGACAAGTTCAATTATGCTCAAGAATCGTTCTACATATATCAAGAAAAACGAACGTACTAATAATAGGGAACAAGTATCTCAAACAAGTATATAAAGCCAAGCAGTTTAAGCATACATTCATACAAGAAAGTTCAATACCACTAGTCTGACCAATAGGAGGATAAAATGTACCTTGATTTGGGCAAGAGATTAACCATTTCATTTAGAAAACCATATATAGCAAGCTTAACTAGATCTTGCCAATTATGTCATCACAGAGATCCTAACATTACAAATGAGTGCAATTGGATTAATGTCAACAAGATTATATTATCCTAATCATATCATGGTAGTTGGATATGTCACCTAAGTCTACATATCATTTCCTTCAATTTTGATCCTAATGTCTCATCTAGATCATGCAAGGTCATTATCAAGTACATCATACATCATGGATTCATTTATCACTTAGAGTGGCACATCACAATTGAGATTTAGGGTTACACTGTCTTAGTAGAGACAACATGAGGTTTGAACAAGATTAAACAACATAAGTATTAACAATACTGGTCATTTTGAGCCTTTAAAATGCAAGAACGTCACCATTAAAGTATAGATTGAGTCTAATTAAGTTATGTGTCATAAAAATCACCACGATACTGATTTGAGATCATTATATAACATGGGTGATCATTAGGGCAATATTTCCATGAGATTAGATCTTCAATTATCAACATACATACTAGATCACATTTCAAGTCAAGATTTAGGCATAAAGTCACATTAGGCCACATGAATGATTCATAATTAAATTTAGGGTACAAGAAATGAGAAGCTACTGATTCAAGGCCACATAAACATCTTGAATCACTATAGGTCAATTAAAGCATAAGGTTTATCATTCATCACGAAAGTGCACATAAGGTCATATTAAGACACTTTAAGTGTCATAAGATCATCATTAGGATCCAAGAAAGAGCATGACAACAAATGATTGTATTTGAGAGTGAAGTGTATTGATTTAGATCATTCATAAGCATTTGGAGCACACTTGAACAAGTTATAACATAAAAGAATGAATTTTTTACATATATATACATATTAATCTAATTAAGAAACATGCGATCATTTTAGGATACAAAAGTAGACAAAGATTCAGAACTTGATTGATAATGATGTTCAAGTGACTTATAATAGGATAACATCAAGTTTTTGGACATAAAGGATCAATCTTGAGCATTAAGTGGCACAAAACATGTAGAAAGAGATAAATAGACACCATCTTTAGAATATAAGTGAAATTACAAAAATAATTAGGTCTTGAAAATAGTTCCATTGCAAAAATATCATTCTCTAGATACAAATTCATATATTATATGACCAAAATGGCTCAAAAAATGATGATATATGATCTTTGCAAGGTCAAGGCATTTTCATGTGGAAGAAGAGAATATACCTTGAATGTGAGAGGATGAGGGCCATTGGATCAACGATCCATGGTTAGCATGGAGCGCCTCAACCCACCATGGATGGGATGTGGCCCCACACATGCCTTGATCCACATTCAATGTTGACCAATGTTCCCATGGTCATGAATGACCCACTGAAAGAAAGGGAGAGGGAGACTGGATCCAGGCCGTAGTTTCAACCCACCCTAGATTGTAGGGCCTGTAGCACATCACCCACTTGGGATCTTGGACTCACCCAAGGGCCTGAGCTACCATGGCAGTAGACTACCGACACCGCTTGGACAACCATAATTTGTGCATGTGGGGGCCAACAAAGCGGCTGGTTGGATTCAATGGATCATTGCGAGGCTTTTCACAGTCTCATCATGAGCTTTGGTCTTCTAATTGTGAAAATCCCAAAGAGGGGCTCGGAGGTGGCTTCCTAGGTTAGAGGGGAAGAAAAAGAAGATGAGGGGTGGGATCTAGGACACAAAAATGAGGGGAACCAATGGGTAAAGACTGAGAATGAGGTACATAAGCGTTTTGTCAATCCAATTTTGTTTAAAAGCATTGAGAAGAGGTGCTATTGGCTACCCATAAAGCTACTGCTACAATAGTACAAACATAGATTGAAGATGACTATCAACCGTCAGATTAGGGGGGTGGAATCTGTGGGTCACGATTCAATGGCCACGATTTGTCAAAATATTAAGGGGTGGACAGCTAACATGTACAATGAGGAAGGGGCACCAACCTTGGATGGTCCACGCCCTACATTGGGCCCAATTAGGCTCAAAACAAGCTAAATCGGTGGTAAACCAAAGATTAAATTTGTAAATTTCAATTGTCATATCTTGGGCTATAATGGTCAGATTAAATTGATTTTTGTGCTGTTCAAAAGGTAACGAGAAGATCTACAACTTGAGATATATTAGAGATTATATTTATGGCATTAATTAGGTTCAAAACAATTTGCTAGATGATAATATGTTAAGGATTTGAAGCTTTTGGTCTAAAAGCAAATTGAGTGTCATCACAATATACATCTACATAATACACACCAATCGAGCATCAAAACATATTTAATCATGTAATTGAGGGATACAGTGAGGATTTAGAGCAAGGATGAAGTGCACATCACATATATGATGTGAGGGAAAAGTATAGGTTGTCACATCCTCTCCACCTTAAAAGAATTTTTTCCCCAAAAATGAATATAATTCTTTGATCGAGAATGGGACTTCCCATTCCATATAAAAAATCATCATGGGATTGCATTAAAGTATCATCTTCACTTTCAATATCATTAAAAAATTAAGAAATCGATTATCAAGATAATAACATATTCACATTGATCATCAAGTTGGAAGTAACATCATATGAGTCACAAATTTGGAGATATTATCACATATATCACCAATTTGGAGAGATCGTACTTTTAGTCCAAACAAATAGAGATCTTGAATCAAGAATACAAAATGAATTTCCATCCCAACATGTTAGGGTACTAGCTTCTACATTGGCCTAGGTGGGGTTGTACATCCATGATTGAAAATTTGTATTTCAACAATTTGAGACAAACATCATATTTCAATATCATGATTTCATACTCAAAATCAATGGAAGGTCCCACCTTAGGCCACATGAGAGCGCATCAAGTCATCCCTAAGTCATAAATTGATAAAATCAACATAATCATCATTTCAAAGCTTTTAGTTTTAGGAACATCAAAGTCATCAATCATATATCGAGGGTGATCTCAAGATCCAAATAGGTTTATCATATGAGTCATATCAATATCAATATCATTAATCATGAGTCAAGATTTTATTATTCAATATCGAAAGTCAACTTTGTACAAAAAAGTCATAGGTCCAAATTTGTCAAATCTAGGATTTAGATTCCTACTTTAGACTCAGGTGCGATCATTCATCCATATACAATATACATAAGTCGAGTAACAATCAAGCAACATTTCAAGCATTATTCAAGCAAAATTTTAAATATTAACATCAAGTTCAATATGATGGTATTCAAAGTTGATGAATGATCTAGACCTAGGTATTTGTAGGAAGTCAACCAAAAGCTATAGTCAACATCACCATATTCCAAGATCTTCATAAATCATGATTAAGATTGAGTATTAATATCATCATGAAATTGATCTATTAGAGACTTAGGTCAAGAAATTAAAATAGTATGAAAAGGGTTACCTTTCCAAACTTCAAAATAAATCAACGGATGAAAATTTAGAGGTAGTCATAATAGAAATGTGACCTAAGTTAGGGGAGTGATAAGGTCAACAACCAAACTAATCTAGCACATTAGTCCATATTAATCAAGAGTCATCAAGCATATCCATATAGGATGATTATCTACTATCAAATTGTATTTCACAAGATCACGAGTCAAACATCATGATCATTAATAGGGAAACCATATTTCAAGATTTTGTGAATTGAAGGTCATAATTACATTCCCTCACTTTCATGGTCAAGGTAAGGACAAATTTTGGAAATTGAGAAGTTGAATTGTACACTCCAAGAGTATATCATAATAGGGCAAGATAGGGATCCTTGTCCATCAAGATAGGGGAATATATGTCAATAGAGGGAGTGCCTCATGTATAAGAATCCTTCATCATGATTTTGAGAGTTCAAGAGAATAGTTATTCTAAGGCATAATCATGGTATATGTCAAATAGGGTAAACATTTTGCTTAATTAAGTTTGAGGTTTGGTCAATAATAGGGCAACATGGACTTAATAAAATAGGTATCTCATAAACAATTAGGTATAATGTACACATCCTCCTTATCTCATATTATAAAGGTCATTATCATGTTTGCCTCAAACATAGAGAGCATATCAAAGTTGAATTTACATGATCTGAGGGGTCATACATGAGTACTTAACTCCAAGAGTATTTTATTAGTCATAATAGAGTTTTCATATTAGGGTCAGATAATGGCATCATCATCATTTTACTCAAATTGTACAAATTCATTCAAATTTATAGTCTTCCCCATACATAAGCTACCCATAATCGATAGATCATGTGATTAATTATCATGAGAGAGATCACACAAGGAGATGAGAAACTAGGCATCATTAAATGGGTGGCTTAGGGAAGTCCTTATAGAAGAGATGAGATGCTATAAGACTCTCTATGGTATGTGGAATTGGGTTATTAAACATGCATAGAGGATATGTGATTGCTCTAATACCATTTTCACAGAATCATTTATTACCCTACGTCCACACTCCTAATCGCTACAACATCAAAGATGAGTGTCCTGGGTGTCCGTCCCTTATATGGATTACATAACATATGCATGAATAAAACCATAACCAAGAACAAGGTAAGAGACAACATAGCACGAAAGAAACTAGACTAGTACCTGAAACAAGATCTCAATCCCATATATCAACCCACACGAATTCCATTTGCATGACATTAGATATCATATCAGAGTAAGAACCATAGATTATAACCATAGACCAGAAGCAATGATAATAGAAAGAGTCATTGTGAAACCGTTACCTAAATCATACAAATGGTACCCATCAACACAATTGTGTTGGGTACGCTATAAAATACATAAACTCATAGGTCTAAGAGAACATATATGCTTGGCAAAACATAATACAATAGAAAGAAAGAATACAACATCAGTAAAGACTTTCTTATTAACATGCAAGCATATTTTAAGTGTATTTCCATTACACTTAACAACAATATAAGGCCATTGACCAAATTCCTCAAATAACAATATGTAAGGGTGCTCAAGATTAGCTATCCCATTTTTATACGTGAGGGACCTCAAGACCTAAGTCCATGAGTTAATCCTATTTCAAAATGCCTTGTGCTCTTACCCCAAGAATACATGAAGGCGCACAAGGTTTGTATAATGGATAAGTTCAATTATGTTCAAGATTTTTTCAACATATTTCAAGAAAAAGACGTATAAACTATTGGGAAAAAGCAGCTCAAACAAGTATATAAAGCTAAGAAGTTTAAGCATACATTCATACAAGAAAGTTCAATACCACTAGTCTAGATAATAGGAGGATAAAGTGTACCTTGATTTGAGCACAAGATTAACCATTTCATTTAGAAAACCATTGATAACATCCAATTTGTGGATATTTGAGTGCCTATTTCTTCCTTTTTTTTATCATCTCTACTATGTTTTATCTAGATAGTTTTAGTTGTTTTGAGAAGTTATTATGTAGCTACCTAAACTCACCCCTCTTACTATTTTGCATAGAGTACACTACTTCGCAGTCGCTAAAATTTAAAGTCAAGTGGTCGCCTATGTTCTGACACCTTGGTGGCTGATGAAGATTACACAAAGACAACAATCATTGATCATTCTTGGCAACCATTGAACTTCCTCATGCATAGAGATGATGGATTATACACCATCTCTACTGCCACTACAAATTCGATGTCCCTGTGACCAAAGGACAAGTCAGTATAGCAATGGATGAAGGTCACCTCTTCAATAGTCATTCTCATCGACTGTTTTCAGCGATCACAAGAGACAAACATTCTCTGTGACTAGTGAAGATCATACCCATGGTGACCTATGAAAGATCTCCACCCCATCGAGCAATGAGGTTTAGCTCGGTTACCAATGCCTATAAATAGAGACCCACTTGTCCTTGAAGGGGGGGTCACATCATTTAGGAGACGACAGAGTGTTGTTTCATTCCAGAGTGATCCATTAGTCATTCCACCGACCTTTGATATCTGAAGATGAGAGTTTAGAGGAGATAGAAGGTCCACACCATCACCATCATCAGGCTCTTATTTTAAAGAAAGACTAGATGCTTCTCTATGCGTTCTCCAAATCTAGATCTGAAGGAGACGTACACCAGTCTTGGTCATTTGTATCACAATGGATGTATCCCTCTTCTTCTCATCTAGATATGTTCATTCACTTCCATATGTTTCATCCATTTTTGTCATTCTCTCTCATGTGTCAGCACACTTGTAAGACCGTAATGCTACTCATAAACATGAGTGGCTAAACATATTGCTTGGGCTGGGAGTAGCCACTAAGACTCTCCCAACATGTAAATACGTACATCCATTGGATATATGCTCTTTACAATTGTTACCTCCATACTCTTAATCTTAATGCTTGTGATGTTTGATTGTTAGTTCCTCAAAAAATTAGTAATAACATTATAAGCTAAAGGTCATATGGTTATTTTTGAGATTGTTTGCTTGCCATCTCAAGAGAGAGACAACCTTATAATGTAGATCTATCCTAAGCTTGAGAGAGGATGGAATAGATATATATGGCAGCTGCTTGTAATCTTGCTAAGGGTATATTATGGGTATGAGTATTGCATGTTGGTGAGAGATCATAGTTTGTGAAACCCAATCCAAGTTCCCATCTAATCTTGTTTTATCACTCTTTGTTTCCCATAGTTCTCTTGCTTGTTTTCTTACTTTCTTTATGTATTTTGCTTTGTTGGTTGGTTTAAGTAACATATTTCCCTAATGAACATCAAACTTAATCTACTCTCTTAGTTGGTATAACCTATCCAAGGTTCTATGCTCTTAGCACTTACCACCCTTGTCCCTGTGGATTGACCCCAATTTACTACATCAGCCCCCATATAATAGTTGTAGGGGACTAAGTGTCGGGTTATATATTTAAGAGTTCGAATACTCTAGATCTGCTCCTTTTAGAACGTGTGAATTAGGTCGGTCAACTTTGGGACAAGGCAACAAGTACTATTTTGAACCCAAATCTACTCACCATACACCCATGCCTCAAGTCTAACAATAGGCTTGACCTCACAAATGCCAATCCACTATCTCTAACTACCTTGAATACTTCATTTACCACGTCTAGATTTTTAACTCGATTGTGCAAATTATTTTAGGTAATCTAAAGAGAAGCAGACAATGATTTCAACAACCCACTTGCAAGCAACATACCTCCTCGTAGGGGTGGACTCTACCAGGTTGGAGGCAACCACAAATCTAGGGTTGAACAACCTCAACATGAGAAAGAATATGAGTATGAAGAGTACCGCTCTGATCAAGAAGGACCAAGAAACCCATCTGGAGGAGTTCCACCATCACATATGGACAACAATACCATGATGAAGAGCGTCATCATAGAGATCAACCAAGGAGGAATTGGAGGAACAGTGAGGATGACAATAATGACAAATCATAACAATGAAGATGACGATGATGACGGAGGCCCTTCTCTTTGCAAACTGGCGGCCACACAAGGCAACAAATCAATGTGTCCAATCATCATTCCCAAATTTAGTGCTCCAAATTTCGAATTGAAGCCAACTGTTATAGCCATCATCATCATCTAAGCCTCAATCCCAACTATGTTGGGGTTGGCTACATGGATCCTTCCTTTCCATTCAGCTCTATCATGGGCCATATTCTGATTGAGATGTAGAGATTCAAAATCTCTCTTTATAAGCTCATCCCATGTTAATTTAGGCCTTCATCTTCTTCTATTTATAGTGGTTGGCTCAATAGCATTGCTTTGTATAGGCGCACTAGTAGGTTTGCGTTGCACATGTCCATACCATCTGAGTCGGCCCTCGCGCAACTTGTTCTCAATGCTCACCACCCCCACTTTATTCCTAATATAGTCATTTCTCAAGCGATCTTTTCTTGTCTTCCCACACATCCATCTCAGCATACACATTTCAGCCACGTTCATCTTGTTGAGACCTTGTTTCTTCAACTGTTATAGCCATGATTAAAAAAAAATCTTTTGGAGGAAATTCCCGTGATGAAAATCCCTAGCATCATCTAGATGCATTTAAAAACATATGTGACACCATCAAGATGAATAGGGCGTCACATGAGGTTATATACTGCAAGGGATTTAACTTCTGTTTGAGGGACAGGGTGTTGTCATGGTACCTTCCTCTACCTGACAAGAAACGTAATGGATGGGCACCTCTGGCAAACACTTTTTTCACTAAGTTCTACCCAATGGAAAAGACCCCCAGGCTCATGCACAAGATAAATGGTTTAATGTAAAATATTGGAGAGAACATGTACAAGGCATGGGAACATTTTTAAGAATATCAAAGGGATTTCCCTCACCTCAAGTATGACAAGGGATTTTTGGTTACTACTTTTACATCGGTCTTTTTTTCTACCAAGAGGACTTCACTAAATGTAGCTGCAGGAAGTGATTTCTTGGGCAAGAGTCTGAAGAAGACTATGGTCATAATCGACAATATGGATGCACTACAAATGAGACTGGATTATAACAAAGGACAAGCCAAGAAAGCAACACCTGAAGGAACAACTGCATAATTAAAGGCTTTGGAAACCATAACTGTCCAGATTTAGAAGATATGCACTAATGTTAAGAAATTAAAGGAATCCAGAAGCAAGGGTAAGAAACATGTAGAAAGAGTCATCAAATGTGTTACATGTTGTGAACGAGGCCATGGTGTTGACGACTGCATCTATACTCAGCCGAAGGAAGAAAGAGAAGAATAAGATACAAAAAATGTTTCCTGTGTCAACTTCAAGAGACCTGACCATCTTGGTTTTAACTATGGAAATAAAGATTCCATTGAGAATGCCCACCAACTGACTAGTTTATTTAAGGCCCCACCTAGATTAGGAAGAGGTAGAGGACAGACAATGTACAACCACACTAAAAACTACCAACAAACAGAAACAATTACCAAGGCAAGGACAAGGCCAAAATCAGAATAGAAAATCCATGGATTTGCCCCAGATCATAATGAAAAGAAGGGTAACAGTCAAACATACATGATGTCATAACTTTTTGAGTTCACAAAAAGCTAAGCTACTATGAATGAGAAATTAAATCAAAGAACCATAACCAACACATGGATTTTGAACACCACACAAACTCAAATGGGGAATGCAACAAGTCAGATGATGGATATGCAAATCCATGAGAAGAAAATTGATTAGCAACTACAAAAACTGTTAGAGCTCATCAAAAAATCATAAGGAAGGATCCCATCTAACACTGAGAATGAAAAAATGGCTACTATTCATTCCATAAAAACTCTAGAAAATTGGAATGATAAGAGTATCCCTAGAGGAAGAATAAATGTTGAGTCACAACTAGAACCAATTTTGATAGAGGAAGCATCTAATGTGGAGGGGTCTACTAAGAGGGATAAGGATGAATAGACGATCAAGGGAAGAAAATGGAAAAAACAAAGATATCTGACCCCATCAAGGAATATTTTGCAAATAGAGACCCATATTTGCCAAGAGTTCCCTTCCCCTATAAACTAATCAAAGCTCACTTGAAGAAAATGTATAAAAAGTTCATGGAAGCTGTCTAGAAGCTGCACCTAGATGTTCTGTTCCTTGATGCTATAGAAGAAATTGCCATCTATGGTAAGTTTTTCAAGGATCTAATCATGTAAAGGAGAATACGAAACCATGTGGAGACAGTGCAACGAGATAAAATGTCCAACATTTTGTACAAGAAAAAATGTACACAAAGAAGAAGGATCCTGGAGCATTCACTATTCCTTTCAATTTCAATGACAATGAAGTAAGACAAGAACTTATAGATATGGGTGCAAGTATCAGCCTCATGCCTCTTACTCTAGCTTAGAGGTTGGGACTAATCGACATGGTAAAGACTAGAATGAGGATTAAACCAACATATCACACATACTCAAATCCACCATGAATTGTGGAAGATGTCCTGATCCGTGTGGGATGATTCTTTATCCCATGTGATTTCATCATGATAGATACAGTGGAAGACCTAACATGTCCGATGATCTTTGGAAGCCCATTCCTCTCAACTAGGAGAGCGTTAATCAATGTCAAAGTAGGAATCATTAACTTAAGAGTAGGGAATGATCACATTGACTTCCACATGTAAAACTCAATGAGGGGACCGTCCCTCTTCAAGTCACTTTACTTTATGGACAACTACTATCGATTCAGTGAAGAAGTACAAGAGGAACAAGCTATCATTGATCCACTAATGAGACACCTGAACAACCCAATCCCTGAGTTGGAAGACCCAAAAGTTATTGAGATTCTTGATTATCTAAACTGGCCAGAAGAGGAATGTAGTGACGATGAAGATGATACAATTGAAACTACAAAATATGTGTCTCTATACTAGACACCAGAAGAAAAGGAGACATCTAAGACTAATCCTGAGACGAAACAAATATCCAAAGGATTGAAATATGAGTTTTCGGATAATGAAAAAAAATCCTTTGATCATAAACTCTACCCTAACAGAAGAGCAAGAGGAGAAGTTGATAGAAGAAATTAAACACCATAGGAAGGCAATAGGTCACTCA
The DNA here is from genome assembly GCA_963693085.1 of Alisma plantago-aquatica. Classification (NCBI taxonomy): domain Eukaryota; kingdom Viridiplantae; phylum Streptophyta; class Magnoliopsida; order Alismatales; family Alismataceae; genus Alisma; species Alisma plantago-aquatica. Next base: position 658,988,781 of record OY856415.1, read on the forward strand.
GTTGAGGAAATCAAAGTGTTAAGCCCAACTATCTACATGCACATGATAAACTCAGAAGAAACAACTAAGCCCCTTGTTCGACCTCAAAGGAAGCTGAATAAAATGCTTAAAGAAGTAGTTAAGAAGGAAGTAATAAATATGCATGACATAGGAATCATATACCCCATCAACAATAGTAACTAGATTTAACCAATTCATATTGTGCTGAAGAAAGGAGTAATGATAATCATTAAAGGAGAAATTGGGGACAAGGTAGCAAAGCGAACCGTTAGGGTGGTGCATGTGCATTGACTATAGAAAACTAAATGCTTCTAGTAAGAAGGATAATTTTCCCTTACCTTTCATTGACCAAGTGTTGGAACGTTGGGATCACCATGCACATTTCTATTTTTTGGATGGATATTTGAGATTCTATCAAGTCCCCATGCATCTCGATTATTAAGAAAAGATGTGTTTCACCTACATTTATGGCACCTATCCTTTCAGGAGAATGCCATTTGGACTTTGCAATGCCCCACAACATTCCAAAGGTGCATGATCTCAATTTTCTCCAACTTCCTAAGGGATGGAGGTATTCATGGATGACTTCTCCATCTATGGAGATGATTTTGATAGTTGTTTGAGGAATTCGTCCAAGGTAGTAGAGCAATGTGAAGAGAAGCAACTTGTGCTAAATTGGGAAAAATGTCATTTCATGGTCCAAGGAGGAATCATGCTTGGACATAAGGTTTTTGAGAAATATATCAAGGTGGAGGTTAGTAAGGTAGAAGCCATATCAAAACTTCCACCTCCTAAGTCATTAACATGAGTGAGGAGCTTTCTTGGAAACACGATATTTTACTAGAGGTTCATAAAAGACTTTTCCAAGATTGCTAAGCTCATGTCTAACCCGCTCATGAAGGACACAATTTTTGATTTTCAGAAGATTGCCTCAAACCTTTTGAAACCCTACAAAATGCTCTTACCATTGCTCCAATCTTGCAAGCCCTAGACTGGGGGCTGCCATTTGAAATAATGTGTGACATTAATGACTTTGAGATCGGGGATATTTTGGGACAAAAGAAAGATAAGAATCACCATATGATCTAATACACCAACAAGACTCAGGATGAAGCACAAGTGAACTATATGATGACAGAAAAGGAGATGCTAGAGATAGTGCTTTCTTTTGACAAGTTCACATCATATTTGATAGGATCAAAGGTCAAGGTGTATACAAACCATGGAGCTATCAAGTATTTGATGCAAAAGAAAGACACAGAACCTAGGTTTTTGCGGTGGGCTCTACTACTTCAAGAATTCGATCATGAAATAATAGACAATAGAGGGTATGATAATGTAGTAGTGGATCATCTATCAAGGATTTTTGTAGACAATGAAGACCACCAGGAAGTCAATGATTACTACACTAACGTGACTCTTATGATGGCCAAGGGTACTGAGCCTAAAGTACCATGGTTTTTTGACATATGTAACTATCTGGCTTGTCGCTAACTGCCACCTGTGATCACATACAATGAGAAGAAGAAATTATTCTTAGATTTGAAAAATTATTGTTGAGATAACTTGCTCTTATATAAGAGATGCACATATAGTTTGTATTGCTGTTGCATACCAAAAGAAGAAGTGCCTCAGATTCTTAAGGAATGTCCCTCTTCACCATACAAAGGACATCTAGGTGGATACAGAACTGCATCAAAAGTCCTATAGTCTAGTTTTTACTGGACGACCCTATTCAAGGATGCTCAAGCCTTTTTGAAAACTTGTAAGGAGTGCCAACTTACAGGGAACATTTCAAGAAGAAATGAGATGCCGATGGGAAATTGGATAGAATTAGAAATCGTTAACGTTTGGGGGATACAATACACGGGGCCGTTCCCATCTTCTAGATGTAATCAATACATTTTAGTGTCAATGGACTATGTATCAAATGGGTAGAACCAACAGACACCCCTTCATGTGATGTGAAACATGTAATCAAGATGTTCAAAAATATTATCTTCCTAAGTTTTAGAGTCCCACACACCATCATCAGTGACGGGGGATCCCATTTCTTTAAAACGACAGTTTGCAGCCCTGATCAAGAAATATAAAGTAACACATATGGTCGCCACCCCTACCACTCTCAAACATATGGTCCAGAAGAGGTGTACAATAGACAAGTCAAGAAAATTTTATAAAAGACGGTTGGGCGGACTAAAAAGGATCGGTCTAAGAAATTGGATGATGCCCTATGGACATATCACACATCGTACAAGACCCCAATAGGAACTAGTCCATACAAACTAATATACTAAAAATAATGTCACTTCCCTATTGAAATGGAACACAAGGTGTTTTGGGAAATCAAGTATTTAAACATGGATTGAGAAAGAGAAGGTTTTTGCAATTACAAGAACTAGAGGAGATTCAACTTCATGCATATGAAAATGCAAGGATCTAGAAACAGACTAAGGTGTGGCATGATGTCCACGTAAAGATGAAAGATGTTTCTAAGGGGATTGTCATAGAAGCATTCTTATCATAATCCTAATTTCACTGCCTGGGTAGGCAGTGTTAAGGGGATTAGAGCACACGTCTCAGAGTGACCCAAAAATCACACACACATGATATGAAAAAAGAAATAACATTTCATTTATTGAAAAAGGAACAAGTT